>OY759266.1:1377500-1435000 GCA_963662155.1 Lamellibrachia columna | reverse complement strand
TGATTCTTGGTTTTGTGCTTTAACATTGGCACGCACACAAAACACACACCCCCACACACACATACACGCATATATATATGGCATATATTTACCTATGTTAAATGAAACGTTTTTCAACAACTAAGTGGCTACGTCACCATTCAAATTTGTCGACATTTGTGTGTTGCAGGTGAATGTGATTCTGGCCAGCAGCTTGACGAGAAAACAGGACTTTGCACATTGTGCCCTCGCGGCTTCTTCAAAGACAAAGACAAACATTTCCACTGCCAGCCGTGTCCTTCTCACCTGACCACACCTACCTCGGGATCAACAGCAGATTCTTATTGCAGCCAAGGTATGTGATGTACCACGTCTTGGTGGTTATTTTAAGTGCACGTGCTTATATTTAGCCACCTGTGTTAACATGGTTTCAAAATCGACATTTTCTGCACTCAATTTACATTTGTCATTGGCACCTATCATGAAATGATGGGTACGATAATTTAGTATGTGTGACTGTACCTCGTGTAATGACTGCATGCCGAAATTGCGTAATATTGGCTGGGTTCTATCACAGTTATTATGCAACCAGTAGTGCATAGCCACTCTGACCTTGTGATCTAGCCTGTAGTCCTTGATGTTGCTAGGACGTTTAGCAGTTATGGTAGCGTCAACTATGCCTACTGTGAAAGTACTTACATATCTATATCATTATTTAAACTCAACGTAAACATATGTATACGTCATCTCATATAACATAGGATGTGTGTGATGGCCTGGGTGATTGACACAATAACAATGTCTTTTTAACATAACATGGGCCCCAAATGCCAGTGTACCACTTATTTAATATTAGCATATTGTTTTACATTCAGTTGTGGAAAACTAGGCCAGATCATAAACTGATTGAATAATTTGTTGACTTGGACCATACGTTGTGATTGATGTTCAATCCATGTTATTTTCTCGATTTGTGGATAGGTTTGCTCAAAATCTCCACTCACCCTCAATGTATCTCGCCATTAATGTCCCTAAATAATAATATGTTAATAGAAAAATTAATTATCCAGCATATATACTATGGTTGTTAACCTGTAACAAATCACATCATTATGGATAAATATTTATTTTACTGAACAAAATAGATGCATTTTAGCACAACATTGCTTAAAGTATAATATGTATTATTGCAAATGAAATGCTTAGGCCTATATTGATGTTGTTCTTTCATTCATGCATCGATCTATGGATGCATATCATGACAGGGTGTGTAAGGCTTTGAGTTGATCATACTTGCGATCTTTTTAAGATACATACTTGTAACGCCTTTTCACACCATGACAAATGCAATATAAAATAACGACAACTTTTAAGACTCCGCATACACCTTGGATGACTGAAATTAAATTAATTTATTTAAGGCATGTGTTGATAATATACGCCATATTCCAGCCCTAGGACTAGATGGATCGCTGTGCATAACATTGAATCTCCTGTAGAAACATTTAAATATGGCTCCTTTTAAGTAAATGAACATATTGTACTGCATATGTTCTATTCATTTTGTTGTTCTTCTTCCTCAGTTGCCATATAGTAAACACTTCAATAAATATTAAATAGGAGCTAATATATACTTCATGTGAAATGAGTTTGTTTGTTTATGTGTTGCACAGTAGATACCAGGCATGGGTTAATTTCAATTGCTAATTGTTAACTTCTTAATTGAATTACTCAATTAAGTTAGTTTGATTAATACACTTTTCCAGAAAGGCTAAACTAATTAAATTAAATTAAATTAATTAACTTAACCAAAAAGGGGTTAATTTATTGACAAATTCCCAATTAACTCTCAATTAAGTGCTCATTTAACATAATATTATCATATTTCTAGATAGTTCACAGCCATGCAATCCAGGTGTTTTCAGAAGGCCTATAGTCACTAATGCAGCCAAAAGTTTGAGAGAGGTCAGTTTCAGGGATGTGTTAATGGGAGGGAGAATATTGCAGAGCACGCATACACTATACCAACTGGAGTGGGCTGATCAGTCAGGTACCTGTGAATTGGAGGGATGACAATCTAATGTTCTCTGGTAAGGTGTTAAGTTGATGGCTAATCATGGCTTCTGCAAATCTCTGTTTAAAGTAGGGCTGGCAACTTTATACCTATGCATCTATGCATCTATAATTTGTCACGTGTACATATAACCATTAATGGAAAGATGTAGAGAAAGGCAATATAGCTTCCATTTGGGATCTTTTTACAGTGTCAACTTAAATCAAAAGCATATCAGTTCTAATGATGCATAAAACATATTGAAATGCTAGTGTGTAAAGGGGCAACCTAATGATTTAGTATGAAACACTCCATAAATAGCAACTTGGTGGATATAAATTATGCATGTAGTTGCCCGGGTTTGTTAATTTGGTGGTTGAATAGAGGAAGAAACCCCACAACTGCAAATATTCAGCCACAACTTGACAATCCTTTCAGAAAAAAATCAAAATTTTTTAACAAATATCTACAACTTTTAAAATGTGATCAAATGCCCAATGAAGAAAGTCTTGTGATTTTAGAACGGTTTTAAATGTGTAAACATTTCTACTAACACATGATTTAATTGTTAATTGAATAAAAATGTATTTTAAATTAAAACAAATTGGAAGGTTAGTTTAATTTAATTTAATTGACCTGAAAAATGTGTGAGGTTCATTTAATTGAATTTATTTGGATAATTGTTTAACTAATTATAATCTAATTAATTAACTTTTCAAGTTAATTGACCCATGCTTGGTAGATACCCTGTGAATTGTGAACATAATCAACAATTTATCTTGTTTCACATTTAACTTAACTTTAACTTAGGAAACTGCAATACTGGACACAGAATTGTGGGTGCATCATGCAAAATGTGTCCCATCGGCACATACCAGGACAATAAGTGGCAGACAGAGTGCAAACGTTGTGGCGACAAGATGACTACTGCTAAGGAAGGTGCTACGTCTAAGAACGAGTGCTTATGTGAGTGTATCTTAGTTATTTATATGTTCGTTATTAATTGAAATCTATAACAATTTGTATTTTTTACATATGTCCATAACAAATTTCGTATTTCATTCGTATTTGTCACACAAATGCGTTTCTAGTAAACAATATATTCCGACTAAACGACCGTTCGTCCAAATGTGCGTGTTGTTTGCCCCATCTTCTTGGCACGTCATTGAGTTAATTTGAGTTGGTGTCAGGTGTGTGTGTGTGTGTGTGTGTGTGTGTTTGTTTGTTTGTTTGTTTGTGTGTGTGTGTGTGTGTGTTTGTGTGTGTGTGTGTGTGTGTGTGTGTGTGTGTGTGTGTGTGTTTGTTTGTTTGTTTGTGTGTGTGTGTGTGTGTGTGTGTGTGTGTGTGTTTGTGTGTGTGTGTGTGTGTGTGTGTGTGTGTGTGTGTGTGTGTGTGTGTGTGTGTGTGTGTGTGTGTGTGTGTGTGTGTGTGTGTGTGTGTGTGTGTGTGTGTGTGTGTGTGTGTGTGTGTGTGTGTGTGTGTGTGCAATACTTAACCAGGTTGCCACCCAACCAAAGTGATAAATGCCAGACGGCAAGTGGAAAAGGAAGCAATTGGCGTATCGAGAGCAACATGTGTTCATTTCTGTGTAGCCCGCCCTTATCATATATGATTCAGTTTTATTGATTGCGTTGAACGGGGTAGATTTAGTTTGCCACATAGGCAAACCATGACATTGCTCAAAACTATTTGTTCCAAAGCAAGTTCTCTCCTGACTGTGTTGTGGACGTTAAGCCATTCTTGAATTCAGTTTGGTAATAGCGGAATTGGTGCGCAGTACAAATGATACTGGCTACATATGTGATCCAATAAAGCTTGTCTTCTTACTGCAAGTCAAGTTTCAATACCTTTTGGCGTCTAGCAATATTCCCATTGTCATATTGGTGAGGCTGCTACTAAAACCTAAGGAGTCTCTGTCGATTTAACATTTGAACCAGATTGAGGCTTATCTTCTTCAGCGAATCACAAAGGTTTCTCCCATTTTTGTCAACCAAGGAAAATCATTTCACATCATTTCGCCCTATATTTTTCTGTCCTCAGCCACTGACAGTTGCCACAACGGACAGCACAACTGCCCTTTGGGTGTCGATGGAGGAACATGTACCCTTGTGAATGACGGACCAGAGTTCAAGTGCGGATGCAAAGAAGGATGGTATAGTGATACCGGCACAATGTGTACACGTAAGTCAATCCATCAAGCAACATTATCTTAATACAATATTTTAGATATGTCATCTACGGATCAAGGAAAGCAAAAAAAAAGCAAACACACATTGTGTCCCCTAATTAAGATACAAAGACCGGCCATCCACACTCACATTTATGAACAATATCTTGTCAGAAATGGGAGAGATGGAACTCTTGGGTATCTGTACGAACATAATTGTCCAGGACACACTTAGTAGACAATATGGCCAGTGATGCTGGAAAATGGCTTGGCCTCCTGAAATGAGTGGCCGAGGCGTATGATCTTCAACAATATGATGAGATTCAAGATATCAAATATGTTTGGATGGCAGCCTCTGAAACATCGCTAGGCAGATTTGATACCATCCAGAAATGAGCTGTCAAAAGTATAGCTTCTTTGAGCAGGAGTGCCATCCCACCATCCAACCTGTCCTGTGCCTTCATGTCATGTTAGGTGAACATTGTGTGTCACACATATTGAGAATTGAGAAAGATAATATCACTATTCATGTGTTCCATAATAGTGATGGTTTTTCAAAACAGCCTATATTAAATTATATAATTGCGACACGTGACTGTGCACGTACCAAAAAACAGACAGTGCTTATATTGTTTTGCAGACAAATGTGACAGAGGTTACTGTTTCAATGGCGCAACATGTAACAAAGATATTCCTGAAAGTCCTGTATGCATCTGTGCCAATGGATATGCTGGTGATCGATGCAGTATCAGCACACCAGGTAAAACAGATGCTTTGTAAAACATATGCTTTTCTTCAGGCACAAGGAGAGAAGAAAACAGAGAGAGAAATAAAATTGTCAGAGAGCTTAGCGAATATGTTGTATTCAGGTATGTCCTGGAATATTACATTTAAAGTCAGAAGCACAACACAACTAGTGTCACAGAGAAGTTGTAGCACATACATCTGTATTAAAATTGATAACAAAATTGATGGGAGGTGTCATAATAACAACGACACTTACTCGTACGTGGGAGGTGTCATAATAACAACGACACATACTCGTACATTGGAAGTGTCATAATAACAACGACACATACTCGTACATGTGAGGTGTCATAGTAACAACGACACTTACTCGTACATGGGATATGTCATGATAGCAACGACACATACTTTTTGTCTTGGCTATTTGTGCAGCCAGAACAAACCGCTATCATTACTATTGCTATGGTTTGTAGAGAAACAAGAACATACTCTGTACATCATCGGAGGCACTGCTGGTGGCTTTGTGTTGCTTCTTGTCGTGGTCATACTCGGTGTCTGCTACTTCGTCAGGTAGGACTACAATATTTATTTTCACATACACAAAATCACTTGAATTGTGCTACTTGTCAGGCACTGTTATCTAAGCACACTATTGCTACCTGTCAGCGCTGTTATCTAAGTACACATGTGCTACCTGTCAGGCACTGTTATCTAAGTACACTTGTGCTACCTCTCAGGCACTGTTATCTAAGTACACTTGTGTTACCTGTCAGGCACTGTTATCTAAGTACACTTGTGCTACCTCTCAGGCACTGTTATCTAAGTACACTTGTGCTACCTCTCAGGCAATGTTATCTAAGCACACGGCACTTTTAAATGTACTATTTACTCCTTTAAGAAAGCATATTCCGCTTCTTCCATCTAGTTCTGATCTACTTTTTCTTCTTACAGTTGATATTAACATTATAACTGTGACTTTCTCAATTGCTGCACCTACTCTTTGACATTCATTTTCTCAGTCAGTAAGTAACATAGTACCATTTAGTCGTCATTTTGTAATCCCTTTTATACCTGTAGCGTATCAAATCATATGTTAATCATTGTATAACTAATCCCTCTGTTTCGATGCGCCTCTGAGCCTGGTTTCCAATGAGTTAGAAGTACATTTCTTCTTGTGTCTTCTTTTTGTCTTATTATAATTATTTTATTACTAGCAGAAATACCCATCTTCCGGACGGGATAAGTTGGTAATTTGTAATGACTTTCGTGATAGCAATATCTTACGAATGTCTATATTATCACATACATATATTATATATATATATATATATATATATATATATATATATATATATATATATATATATATATATATATATATATATATATATATATATATATATATATATATATATATATATATAATTATATATATATATATATATGCATACATACATACGTACGTACGTACGTATGTACGTCTTCATTGTTTTACAGAATGAAGCTTTAGTTTCAGTTTATTTCAAAGTGATGGGGATTTCATTCCATTCCATGTATACTTATGCTAGCTCGATAATAGAAAGATTGTGATTCTTATTAACAAATATCCCAGCAATGCCGAGAGCTCATCACTTCGAACAATGTAATGTTTGTGGGAGGCTGTGTGTCCATATCTTGTAATGTTGTTTTGGTTACAGTGAGGGGTTGTATATTATTTACATTAATCCTGCTGTGTTAGATTTTAACGCGATGACTTTTTAGTTAAACAGTTAGCGTCACAGTATACTGTGGAAATAACTATTTTTGAATGAAAAACATTAAAAGTAGTGTGTATCTTCTACCAAGTGCTTACACGCGTACCTGAAAAGACATGGTAATAATAACATGTCATGTTGTTACTCAATATTTTGCAGCCAGTATATGTTTAAAGAAGCACACTATCTTGTTTAACCGGTCTATATATGTATGCATGCATGTATGTATTTATGTATGTATGTAGGTAGGTATGTGTTTGTATATATATATATATATATATATATATATATATATATATATATATATATATATATATATATACAAAATCATACAGGCTGTCAACGTCAGGGTTTAGCCAGCACATAAGTTCGATTCATAAACAAATAGTAGTAACGTGTATCACACCATACGGTGGATCAACTGCAAGAGGCTTGTGCAGCCGTGAAATTACCCCATATAACACATACTACTGGGTTCTATTTGATTTGATGAATTGCTGTACTTGACGCGTACCTAATTTTCCATTATATAACGCTTGCCACATAAACGTTTGTTGTTTTTACTTCCTAGACAATCTTGCCATACACAAATTATGCTTGCCAACAAGAAACATGTTTTCCTGTCGTTAAAACTTTCGGAAATTGAGTTTAAGGTTGTTGTCACCAGTGTTTTGCCAAAACCAATATTAATGGTAAAATGATGAAATTGCGGTATCAATTTGACCCCCTTTACAAAATAATTATTGTACACGTGTACAAATGGATCAAATATTGCGCATCTGCTTTCAGGAGAACTCCCCCGATGGCGACAGATAATGCAACAAGTCCAACGGATGTTGCCCAGGAGATGCAGCCCACCCATGTCTACTCGGTTCCCCGGGCTCATGACGGATACGAACGCACCGTACCACAGCACCAGGACACAGGTGAATCAACTCACCATTATGAACACGTCGGTGTATCCACCGGGGTTATAATGGATGACAGACACCAGAACAACCCGGCACTTCAGAAACATGACAGACGTGACAGGCGTGACAGACGTGACAGACGTAACAGAGGTGACAGACGTAACAGAGGTGACAGACGTGACAGACGTAAGAGGTCATATGAAGACCCGCGTTTTTGACCACGCTCATCATCCATTGCTACTCGGCACACTCGTCCGGATGTGGACGACTTGATATAGTAAAGTGAATTGAGACTGCTTAAGGCGATGGTTGTCCCTAATTTGTTGGGCGACACTATGTTGTATGATAAAGCGCAATATATTACTGTTCTGGGTAAAACTGTAAAAGAAAAGGACATATGAGTTAATAAGCGCTGATATGATAGTTTTAGAGCAGTGCGGTATTGCAGCTTCAAAGGGTAATCAAATTATTGGGTTCATTAGGAGAAATATAACATACAAGGAGAAAAAGCTAATTATACCTCTGTATAATGCAATAGTTAAGCCTCATTTAGAGTACTGTATACAAACTTGGAGACCATATCGTAAGAAAGAGATATATATATATATATATATACGCTCGAAAGAATGCAGAGGAGAGCAACTAAAATGGTTACAGTGCTTAGAAACCTTAGTTATGAAGAACGACTGAAAGAATGTGGTGTAACAACCCTAGAGACAAGGCGGTTAAGAGGAGATCAAACCGAAGTTTTATAAGATATTGAATGTGTATGAAAATATTGATAGAAATATTTTTTCACTCAAGAAAAATAATAGAACTTGAGGACATGAGGTAACATTAGTGAAGGATCAGTTTAGATTGGATATCAGTAAGTACTCGTTCTCACAGAAGACAATCAATGAATGGAACAAATTATCTACAGATTGTGTAACTGCTAGCAGCGTGAATATGTTTAAAACAAAGTTGACATATAACTCAGGAGGGCGGATTACACATAGACTAAACATGTTGGACTCTCGATAAGCCAATGGCTTCCTTATCCAATTGCCACCTGGGCCTTTGCCTTGGATGGCAATATTGTTAAATCTTGTTAAATATTATGTGTGCGTTTCGAGCATGTCAGGTGAAGCTATGTTGTGTCAGGTTGGTTTCAAAGTAATAACGTGTAATTGTCGCGATGGGTATCCATCCATTTGTTACGACATATCCCTTACCAATATACCATATTGTTATAATAAAAGGCAAACATTTCATTACATATAAGCTCATCATCACTCGTCATAGGAGAATTCCAATTCACTGTTGAATATTGTAGGTGATTTGCATAGTTATAGCCAAACAATGAATCACTCAATCTTGATGATTAAGCAATTTATCGATATACATCAATCTACCGATAACCTGAAACTTGACCCAGGTCGACAACGTGATGAACAGCTTACGTCGATCGTTTGTCGGTTAAGAATCGAAACGCAGGAGTGGCAAGAGTTAAGATCAATTCATGGTTGGTAAACGGACACACAATTTATTTGCACATTATCGTACAACAAGGTGTCGCCAGACAAATCGGGGAAAACATCGCTACGGAAACATTCACAATAAGTAGAGCGAAATGTTGAATATGGATAGACTACAATACCACTCTGCCAAACTGGAGTTCTATTGTGGTAACATTGACAGCACTTTTCAACTGACAGAAATATCGCATATTTGAGTGATTGTATTTTGTTCACAGTACCTTCTGTGTTAACTTAATTATTTACTCTGTGTAACTGTGGTGTCACAATCAATTTATTTGGTCACGATTGTCGAAAAACATTGCACTGTCCAGTCACGTACCTCTCCTTGTTGACTGTGTCACTCGGTGTCTGGATATATGAGAGTGACTGTGCAATTTGTAGTAAGCCAATGCAATGTCTGTGTTTAACTTAATCACTCAGTCGTTGGTTCCACGAGAGTGATTGTATGTTGATTGTTGACCGTGTCTCGCTGATTCTTTGAGTGATTCTATTTTGTTCACAGAAACGATGTACCTTCTGTGTTAACTTAATTATTTACTATGTGTCTGATTCCGTGAGAGTGATTGTATATTGCACTATCTGTGTTAACGTAATTACCCAGTGTCTGATTCCAAGAGAGTGATTGTATATTGTGCTTTCTGTGTTAACTGAATTACGTAATGTATGATTCCACGAGAGTGATTGTATATAGTACTCTGTGCGTTAACTGAATTACCCAGTGTCTGATTCCAGGAGAGTGATTGTATATTGTACTCTGTGTGTTAACTGAATTACCTAGTGTCTGATTCCAAGATAGTGATTGTACATTGTACCTTATGTTTTAACTAAATTACCCAGTGTCTGATTCCAGGAGAGTAATTGTATATTGTACTGTCTGTGTTAACTGAATTACCCAGTGTCTGATTCCAGGAGAGTGATTGTATATTGTACTGTCTGTGTTAACTGAATTACCCAGTGTCTGATTCCAGGAGAGTGATTGTATATTGTACTGTATGTGTTAACTGAGTTAGTCAGTGTCTGATTTGAGTAACATGACTGAAGATAATTTGTTAGCCTATGCATGTTTATATATATGAGGTATGCTAAATATACTAATACCGTCGCGTAATTATATGTAGGGATAACACAACCAATAACAGAAACGTATAAATTGTTTGCAGTCTATCAGCAACTTTTAATGGCACTTCTGTTTAATTAGCATATTTATAAAAACAAATTAAAATAACAATTATATGTTTAAATACACCTCATTTAAGGCACTCACATGTAGAACCAACCATGCGATTATCGAAATTATCCATAAAGCTAAAACATAGCTGGTAAACCGAATAACATAATTGCATTAGATATTGTTCACCATGGCACTGCTCGCTAAAAGACTGCTTGAGTACTTACAGGCGTGTTTGGATGCTTCTAAGTACTGTATTATACTTGCATCCCGCAATTTAAACATACCACGTGTTTTATTATATTGAAAGTGACAGCGTTTTGATGCAGACGTATATATCGGTGATGGAAAATAGGCTACCCGGAGTCTCTGATGGATAATATCACACATCATTTTGCACAACAATCGTGTGTCGACGACAACACGTGCCTAATCCTAATCCATAAATATTTAAAGAATAATCATTATCAAAATCACAATGTTACCATCAGAGCGCAAACATCGGTCGATCTGACATTAAAAAAAATATCATGTCCATTACGTTAATAGGACGTTGCAGAGTGCTGGAAACAATTAGAACTAGGTAATTGCTTGTCCAGCAACCACGTCCGTCATACTGACAAACATGGCAGCCACCGTCGGAAATTCGTCGTAATTTGTATTTATGGTCCGCACATGTGTCTATGCGTCAAAAACAAAGGGCACAACTGTTTCAGTGATGTAACTATTATTCTTATTGTGTAGCCATAGCCTCATTTACGCCATTTGTGTCTCCTTGCCGTCTACCTAGTTACTGCGAGTCCATCATCAGTCCAAAGTGTTAGGTTCTTAAGTGTTTCACTGCCATACTAAGCAACTCTCCAAACAAGGGAGTACAAATATATTCTTCCTTATACTTACGTCACCGTCTGTCCATATATTGGCAATGTCACTTGTAATAATTCTCGATGTAGCCAGTCTGACCATAGTTTCTTTTGACGTTGTGTCTTTCATACTAATCATTGAGCCTAGGTATTTGAAGTTTGGCCACAGTTCAATCTCGGTTTTGTCAATGCGTACTGGGCATATTCGATTCAGAGCCATCCTATTTGTTTTCGCTTCACTTATTTTAGCTCAGTTAAATGTATATATGCAAACATGTTTGCTACGGCAAAGTTTGACGGAGGTAATGCTGGTAAATAGGATCCTTAGAACACAGTGGTGATGGTATTTGTGATCTTATGACACGAACTAAATATAATTAGTTCACGACTTTTTGCTTAAATGCTAAGGTTATATTCATTACGCAGCTACTAATTCTTGTGGTATCGCAATCACGTACTTTTGTCATGATTGTCAACATACATCATAATGTGCAAGCCAATGCCCTTTATTAGTCACTCGATATGTGCAGTAGGCCGGACTGTTCTGCAAGACATCCTGCAGCTTTACAAGTACCACCACGAAGAGTGTTGTACACGTGATTTTGACACATTAGTACTCAGTACTACAACTACCTAAATGAAATGCTGTCAGTGACATGGTCTACAAAAGAGTTTGGCTTAATAAAACAAAAATTTTGAGAATTGAATCGTGTTCAATGATAATATCACAACTTATTATGTATTTGTCATATTTGCACCAATAAAATATTAACATAGATCGGTGATATTGTCAGTATTTGTGTTTAACCCTACAACAGTCGACGTGGTCGCAGGACTAAATATGAAGTTGAACACACACGCACGCACGCACACACACACACACACACACGCACGCACGCACGCACGCACACACACACACACAGGTTATCTCCGGTCATATAATCCTTATTTAAAAAGGAAGTTCTACCATTTAAATCCTCGTACAATTTCCTGCCACACCATCAAATGTGAACCATTTATGTTACACCCAGTTTTGTTGATCATTCTAGCACACAACGAAACGATTGAAAACAATAAGAGCTCGAGCAAGCCAAACGGTGGAAAATGACGTCACTGGTCATGTGACTTCTTGCATGATGTCACTTCCAGTGAAGTTTAATTTCACGTGATACTTGATGACTCCACCTGGTGGATAGTTGAAGAAGTAAAATGGCCATACCTGATATCAAATTCACTACGAAAAACGCAAAGAAAATCCGCTTCGTGGTGCCACACGTTATAAGAAAATGATTTGGCCTCAGTCGTTTTTCGAGCATGACAACTTGAGATGGTACGTAGACGAGTTGAACTGTTGTCTTCGAAGTGCATAAACGGATAGACAGTGAACAGTTGATTGGAAATAGCCAGTTTGGTTGAAAGGAACGATGGTCGAAGGTGGTGAATGTGGCCAGTGGTTGTAGAGATAAACAATTCAATCAATCAATCAATGTGAGTTTACTTGGTTATTCATTTATACTGTTGTTACAGGTATGGTCATACATATTTGATTTACTAACTCAGGAGATTATCTGGACACCCCAAGGGGCTTATTGCGAGAACCACCCATGATTACGTATAGTAATCTTGTCATGGAATGATGCTGCAAGTTGGCAATTATGTTAATAATACTAGATATGAAGCAAATAAAAAATTACAACTTGGCATCTTAATCCTGCAATCTAGTACAATCTAACGACTTGTTAATTGAACAATATAGTGAATATTCGTTAGTATATGCAAAAAAAATATGTTAATAATAGTAAATGTGACGCATATAGAAAATTACAAGTGGTTGTAATCCAACATTCTAGCACAATATAACAACGTGAGGCAAAATTATACTTGAACAATATAGTGATGATTCATTAGTATAAAAAACAACATTATTAGTTCAGGTTAAGCCCGAATCAAGTCTAAGTGGGAAATTAGGACATGTTGCAGTATGTTGAGAGCAGGCGTTGTTTTAACTTGTTTTAAAATTGGTTTTCTGATGTAGAATTCTGTATGTGTTCCGGTATGGAATTCCAGAACAAGGGCCCAGAGTATTTAATTGTAAATTTCCGTGTGTTTGTCCGTGCTTCGTGCATAAAGTAATCATTGCTGTTCCTAGTATTGTGATTGTGGATTTCAATATTCCTTTGAAATAGTGTTGAGATGCTGTTTGGAAGTGCTTGACGAGAATGTTTGTACATAAGTAGCCCTAGCTGCAGTTTGTATATATCTTAAATTTTTAGTAAATTGTTCTGTATGAATTGCGGTTCAGAGTGAGCGAGGTGATCAGAGTTGTTAATGATCCTAACAGCTTTTTTTTGCAGCATTCTGATCTTGTTAAGTTTTGTAGAGTATGTATTAGCCCATATTAGAGTACACTATTGTAGTTGTGGAAGTACTAAAGAAGAGTAAATCGTTTTTAAGATGTATGAGGGGAGGAAATGTATAAGTTTGCAGAGTATGCCAATATTTTTTGCAAGTTTAGTTGCAAGTTTGTTCAAGTGCATTGACCAATTTAAGTGTTCGTCTAAATAAACACCAAGAAATTTGGTGAGGTTAACCTGAAGGATGGTCGATCCATTAATCTGGATTGCTTGAGATGAGCTGTTGTACTTTTTATTTACTGATGTGAATATAATATAATTCGTTTTTTAATATTTAGGGAAAGTTTATTTGTGTGAAACCACTGTGTTATTTTTTTTATTTTCATCGTTAACCTCGTCTATGAGTGAAGTTAAAGTTTGATGTGAATGATACATACTGGTATCATCTGCAAAAAGAGTGAACTTCATAATAGTTGAAGTGTTGCAAAGGTAGTTGATGTAAAATATAAATAACAGTGGCCCTAGTATAGAGCCTTGTAGCACACCACACATCACTGTCTTGTGATTTGAATTTACATTATTGTAAGTGACATATTGTGTCCTGTGCTCTAGGTAACTCTGATACCATAGCAGTTAAGTTTTTGGAATAGTATATTGTGGTCTATATTGTCGAAGGCTTTAGATATATCAATACATATACCTATATTGAAGGAGTTGCTATCAGTTCCACTTGATGTTTTATCTATGTGAAGTTGAATGTAGGTGCAGACGCAAGTTAGCGAATGGAGGTCAATGTAGGTGAGGACGGACAAAAGTGAAGGGGAAACAGCGACGGAAGAAGAAATAAGCGGACGGAGATGAATTTACGCCAGTGAGAGTTAATTGGTTCGGTCATTGGACCGTTGCTATTCTCGCTCTATGTCTAACCCGTCGGATATATAATCAGAGCAAGATGAAACTGTTCTCCCGACAACGACAAAGGAACGTGTTGTTAATGCCTTTATGATTACAACGCAACCACTGCAATTTACTTATATATGGCACTGATGTTAACAACTACTTCAGAGAATGCACAATTCTGCTGCACAACCTCAGGAAAGAGGTTGGAATGCAATGCAGCCTAACAGGAAGATTGATGAGAAGCCGGATGAAATGTGCAGGCCATTTGGTAAGGATGGCTGCAGGCAAACTAACAAAGAGAGCAGAGGTGGAAAACATCAAGGACGCAGGAAAAGGGGAAGGTCACAGCTGAGATGGGAGGACTGCGTGAAGACGGATATGAGAAGATCGGGGGAGGATGAAAGATGGAGAGAAGGGGCTGTCAATAGAAAACTATGGAAAGAAAGAACAGAAAGATTGGCTCGACGATACTGTAACTGTACGTGACCCTCATCCCTTTACAGCAGGGAACAAGGAGGAAGAGCACATTTTCTTGGGTTCCATTTTTTACAATTAATCTTCTCTTCCTTATTTAAAAATCGCATATGTACACTGCTTAGTATTTAAAAATGGTATATGTATACTGCTTAGATTATTATCTTACTATTGTGTTAATACTTCCTTTTTGCCATTGATATATATGTTTTACCGTTGTTGGTACACAGACAGCTATAAATGTGCAACACTAAATGTTTAATATTATATTAAAATTATATTATTTATATTTTCTAGACATGATAACATGTTAGCTGATGAATTATTTTCCCAGTTTCAAGATTGCTCTAGCAGTAACTCTTTATTTGATATACTGCAACTAAATGAAACATCATAAAGCAATGTTCAACCTATCTATAAGACACACGTACATGTTCGGGTAATGTTGATTTATCACATCTACAAATTGAGGGATAACAGGCAAAACGTGTAACAACAAAGGGAGGCTAGCCTTTTTATTTAAACAAAATAGTTAACCACAAAGTAATTTTGTCTCTAAATCACTTCCAATACTGGGAAGGCCAATTTGTAAAAATAACTGGTGGTGGACTCTCTGAAGATTTAATAATCGGTAATATATACCGACCTCTAAGATATCTAAATGAAAACTAAAAACAATTGTGAATTCACACCAATTATCTCATGAATTGACATAACAAACTCCGATGTCATTATTGCGGGGGGACTTTAATATAAATCTTCTTAAAATAAATGAAAACGAGGTTGTTGGTGAATTCTTTGATATATTAATATCTTGTTGCTGTTATCCCCATAAAACACTTCCGACAAGGTTCTAAAAAATGGAACTCTAACAGATGACTTCTTTTGTAACTTAACTGACTGCACAATAAAACTTGAATCGGGCATTCTGACGAAACAGTTATCTGATCATCAGCCATATGTTACTCTTCACAGTCAGTACAAAGAATCACCACCTAACTGTATTGAAATTAGCATACAAAACCAAGAAGCAATGTCGAACTTTATACATGACATTTTCTCATCAGTTATCTATAACAAACTCAATCAGTCACCTTTTGATAATCCAAACATGAATTATATACGACATAAACATAAACATACGACATGAAGTAATCAAACTCGCCAAAACAAACACATGCCTTATAAAATAGTGGAATTCAAAAACAAGAAGTCAACATGAATAACGACATTCATTACAGAGACAAGCTGTAATGCCATATTTAAAACATACGTACAGCAAAACAAATGCACATTGAATTTAGTTTTGTTTTAACAAATTCAAAACTACCATTAAAAAAGTGGGAAACTATAAATGACAACTTATGGCACATCCAGAAGTAATTGTATGTCTTGTAATGGATGGTGCCATGATCCAAACCCGGTTACATCCTAACACCCCTATGCCACGCATGTGGAAGTGTCCAGTGCAGGGCATCTTGGGATAGCTAGCCCATGCAGTTCAGACCGGGTTTGAGAATTTAACAAGATTTAACAAGATTTGCCATCAAAGCCAAAGGCCCAGATGGCAAGTGGACAAGGAAGCCATTGGCTTATCGAGAGTCCAACAATGTTCATCTACTTATAGCCCGCTCTCCTGAGATATGTGTCAACCTTGTTTTTAAACATATTCACGCTGCTAGCAGTTACACAATCTGTAGACAATTTGTTCCATTCATTTATTGTCCTCTGTGAGAACGAGTGCTTCCTGATGTCCAATCTACATTGATCCTTTACTAATTTTACCTCATGTCCTCTAGTTCTGCTATCCTTCTTGAGTGAGAAAAACATATTTCTATCAATATTTTCATACCCATTCAATATCTTAAAAACTTCAATCTGATCTCCTCTTAACCTCCTTGTCTCTAGAGTTGTTAAACCACATTCTTTCAGGCGTTCTTCATAACTAAGGTCTCTCAGTTCTGGAATCATTTTAGTTGCTCTCCTTTGTATGCGTTCAAGCGTATCTATATCCTTCTTACGATATGGTCTCCATGCTTGTATACAGTATTCTAAATGAGGTCTAACTATTGCTTTATAAAGAGGTATAATTAACTTTTTTCCCTTGTATGTTATGTTTCTTCTAATCAATCCAAGAATTTGATTACCCTTTGAAGCTGCAATACCACACTGCTCTGAAACTTTCATATCAGCGCTTATTGTAACTCCTAAGTCCTTTTCTTTTACAGTAATACCCAGAACAGTATCTCCCATTTTATAGTTTACATTCAAGTTCCTATGTCCTGTATGTAGGCATTTACATTTCCCAAAATTGAACAACATCTGCCATTTCTCAGACCATTTCACTAATCTGTCTAGATCGTTTTGTAAATGTTGTTTATCACCATCAGTATTAACCTTTCTAAACAGTTTTGTGTCATCCGCAAATTTCAGTACGTTACTTGTTATACTGTCGTCCAAGTCATTGATATAAATTAAGAATAATATAGGTCCTAATACTGATCCTTGAGGTACCCCACTCAAAACCGATTTCCAATTTGAAACTTCTCCATCTACTACAACTCGTTGTCTTCTGTCAGTCAGCCATTGTTCTATCCAGTCAGTTATGCTATCCCCGATACCATGGGCTTTTAAATTAAGTAGTAATCTTTGATGTGGCACTTTGTCAAAAGCTTTCTGAAAATCTAAGTAGATAATATCTACTGGCGATCCCACGTCTATCCACTTAGTGATTTCTTCCAAAAAACATAACATATTTGTTAAGCATGACCTCGCTTTAAGGAATCCATGTTGAGATGAATTTAATAATTTATGCTTAACGAGGAAGTCCACCATATGGTCTTTAATTAACCTTTCTAATAATTTACAAATCACTGACGTTAAACTCACTGGTCTGTAATTCTCTGACTTATTTCTCGAACCCTTTTTAAATAATGGCATGATGTTTGCTTCTTTCCATTCAAACGGAACAACTCCCTCTTTTAATGACAAGTTGAATACTCTTGCAAGTGGTATACTGATTTGTTCTACTGTTTCCATTAGTAATTTTGGAGGAATCCCATCCACTCCCGGTGATTTGTTATCCTTCATTGCCTTTATTTTCTTAGCTACCAATTCTGGAGTTAATTACCGAAGTAAGTTGTATTGTTTTGAATTCGCTTGTATCTTGCTTTGATTCGCTGTGCTACGTTGTGTTTATTTTATTTAGTTTGATACGACCCTGTCTGGTTGGAACAGCATAGCTTTTGTTACATACGGTAGTTCTACCCGTTTCCTTTTACGTCGATTTCAGCTACTCTTTTGTTGCGTGACCTATATTTGTGCGACGGATTTTTCCTACTCCGTTGTCTCGCATCGACAAAAGGTTCACGCATGATGGCTATGCGTGTTAACGATCTCTCGGGTGTACTAGTCCTACACGTGTATGTTTTATCGGCGATAGTTTCGCTACCCGCTTCGGTAAATATTGTTCTGCACATGCCATCGTCAATGGCGGATTTGACCTAGATATGATTTCTTTGTCTGTGATGGCGCGAGGCGGCGCTCGATTGAGTTTTGCTCGCGACGCAGCCTTGGAGATATCCCGGCTAAATGCTACCAAAGTTATTCTCCAGATAGGAGGCAACGATTTGAATAATCATTGTTGTCAACCTGAGCAGCTAGCTCGGGATATACTCCACATCGCACGGCAGTTGATCCTGCACGACGGCGTGACGAAAGTCGCCATTTGTCAACTGTGCCACCGCTACCCTCCCTCCTATCAGCGTTCACGCAGCATGGCTGCTCTCCGTCATCCCCTCTGTCGTGGTTACAACGAGTTGGTGGATACCGTGAACGCTGAATACGGCGCTTGATTTCTTTCTTTCCTAAAATCCATTTCTGGAAGCATCGCGGAATGCTTTTTGACTATCGGTCTCTCGTAAGCGACGATGGCGTGCATCTTTCTCCGGTAGGCGACCGCTTGTTCTACAGGTCTACCCGCGGGGCGGCGCTGTTTTTAAGTAAACACTGATTCATTATGACGGTTTGTCGGTGACAATGTTGTCCATGACTTCGCTATGCTTCCGTCTTCGTCTGAGCATACGGACAATCTATCCGTGGCCTCTTCCGCTCGTTTACTATCCTTACATGTTATGTTTGGATGGCCTTACAATGAGATGCTTAATTTTACGTAGATTCCAGATCGATTGGCAGTCTCGACAAAAGCTGTAGATATACTGGTTCCTTCTCCATTATGGCAGTCATGTTATGTGTGGATTTGTCCTCCGATATTTATTCAATTTTTATCACGTGTTGGTTGATGTTGGATTCATGTCCAATTATATGCATCATGGCGAAGTAGATCCCAGTTCGATATTAATCGATTGATAGTCTCGAGTTGTAGAGATACTGGTTTGTACTTCATTATCTTTACATGTATGGATTCGTCCGCTGATATTTATTTTTTCCACACGTTTGTTGATATTGGATTATTGTCCAATTACATGCATTGTGGTTAAGTAGGTCCTAGTTCGATATTGATCGATTGTAAGTCTCAAGTTGTAGAGATACTGGTTCCTACTTCATTATGGCATTCATGATATGTCTGGATTCGTCCATTACTATTTCATTTTACCATATGTTGGCTTATAGTGGATTCCTGTCCACTTATGCATAATGGCTAAGTAGGTCCCAGTTCGATATTAATCGATTGATAGTCTCAAGTTGTAGAGATACTGGTTTGTACTTCATTATGGCATTCACGACATGTATGGATTCGTCCATTGATATTTAATCTTCCACATGTTTGTAGATATTGGATTATTGTCCAATTATATGCATTATGGTTAAGTACCTCCAGTTCGATATTTAATCGATTGATAGTCTCAGGTTGTAGAGATACTGGTTTGTACTTCATTATGGCATCCTTTACATGTATGGATTCGTCCACTGATATTTATTTTGTCCACATGTTTGTTGATATTGGATTATTGTCCAATTACATGCATTGTGGTTAAGTAGGTCCTAGTTCGATATTGATCGATTGTAAGTCTCAAGTTGTAGAGATACTGGTTCCTACTTCATTATGGCATTCACGATCTGTCTGGATTCGTCCATCGATATTTATTTTTACCACATGTTGGCTTATAGTGGATTCTTGTCCAATTATATATTATGGTCGCCACGGTTTGTGTGGGTTTGTCACGTTTTCACCACTTTTTGGATATTTTAGTCCCTTGTCCAATTATATACATAATTATTCAGTACATTACTCATTGCTATTTCTAGATATACTGGTTCCTACTTCATTACTGCTGTCATGAGATGTGTGGATGCTTTCACAGATTTTTTAACAACTTTGTTTTTCTTGCATTGTTGTCCAACCATATGCACTAATAGGTGCAGTATATCTATTTTTGTGACCATCTTGCTGTGGTGGACTTGACAATTTTGCAGATGCCTCCGCAAAAGAGACCAGCAATGTCACACGTCACAAGGACGCGCACCGGGAAGTTGCCTCGTCGAGTTGTGAGCATCGCTGCAGAGCCAACACCAACTGCTTCGGCATCCGCTACCGAGGCACAGTCCACACTAGCTGCTTCGTCATCAGCTAACACTGCAGAAGCGATTGCAGCGGCGGTCATGCGTCACCTCGAGCAGTCAGCTCGCCTACTGCCAGTACCGCCAGCGACGGTGCTGTCACCACGTGTCGATACGCTGCCTACGATGCGACCGTCTCGAACAAGCCGAATCCCTGTGCCTACATCTTCCATATCTATGCAGCTGTTCTAACTGAACATTCCCCACAGCTAGCCCCAGGCATATTTAAACACATCTCTGATATCACAGAGATGGCACGTAGGTTTGGGGGGTTTGTCATGGAAACGCTATGATGAGTCATTCCGTAGGGACATGAGAGCTAATCAGTTGAGCTTTGGGCAGGTTAACTGGGATTTGCGGTTTCGGTGTCTTGAACAGGCTGTCAACAAACCAGGTTCTTATTCCTTTCGCGGTACAAACACCCGCACCCCTTACAACCGAACCCGAGGCGGTGTCTCCCTTGGGTCAAGCTTTCCCAGTAGAGCTTTCCAGAAAGGGCAATGTTACCAATTTGAGCAATTCGGCTCTTGCCCCCGGCCTGCCTGCCAATTCAAACACGCATGCGCCAAGTGTTCCGGACAACACCCCACTCATCGCTGCAGCTTGCGTCCAGCCCGCCCACAAGGGGTTGGACGTGCGGGAGCCATTCGACCTTCCAACACCAATAAATAGTAAGGCCATGGCCAGATATCTGCTGTCTTATGACAAACTGGATGCATATATCCTTTTAGACGGGTTTTCTATGGGTTTCCCTCTCCACTACGATGGGCCACTATGCATGCGTTTTTCAGACAACCACCACTCCGCATTGCTGACACCACACCTCGTCGATAAAGAAATCCAACACGAAATTGACTTGGGTCGGGTTGCAGGCCCATTTCAGGAAATCCCCTTTCCTAATTTTCAGTCTTCCCCGCTTGGTTTGGTTCCAAAACACGAAAAGTGCAAATTCAGACTCATTCACGATTTATCCTTTCCGAAAGGTGACTCCATCAACTTTCACACATCCAGAGAATTCACAACAGTACAATATGAATCTTTAGATAGAGTGGTCGAATTGGTCAGAGCTTGTGGCCATAAGTGCTTAATCGCCAAAGCAGATATACAGGAAGCTTTTAGACTAACCCCTATTAGGCCACAAGACTACCCATTGCATGGTTTCACCTGGAAGGGTTTGTTCTACTACGATAGAATGCTTCCAATGGGGGCGGCAGTAAGCTGCCAATTGTTTGAAAGGTTTAGTCGAGCCCTGCAATGGATTCTGGAGACGCATTTTCGTGTCACAAAAGTTACTCACCTTTTAGATGACTTCATTTTTGTGGGTCCTGCTAATGAGGTCACATGCCTAGACTCGCTTCTTGCATTCGAGACGCTATCCCAGGATATTGGTATTCCACTAAATCAGGATAAGAGGTTGTCTTCCACACACGTGCCAAATTGTTTATGGTATCGAAATTGACACTGCAACAATGCAACTTCGATTACCTGAGGACAAACTAGCCAAGGCTACTTTACTAATAAATCGCATGGCCAAATGTCGCAAAGTGCTTTTGCGGGATTTATTATCACTCATTGGCCTACTTAATTTTGCTTGTCTGGTTGTACCACCAGGACGGGCATTTCTCCGTCGTTTGATTAATTTGACAGTTGGCATTACTCGGCTACACCACTTTGTTACATTAAACTGCGAGGCTCATGCAGATATATATGCTTGGCAGATATTTTTGCTATCGTTTAATGGGAGGAGTATGTTTCTCGACCAGAAGTTTCTGTCATCAAAAACGATTAAGTTGTACACAGATGCTTCGAGCGACATAGGTTTTGCAGCTGTTTTTGGAAAGAAGTGGGTGGCCGGGACATGGCACAAGCCTTTTACTTCGGCAGACATAACCTTACTCGAGCTGTACCCCTTGGTTCTCGCAACAGAGTTGTTTGGAACATTTCTGGCCAACCACTGTATCATTTTCATGACTGACAATTCTGGAGTAGTGGATATCATAAACAAGTCCACGTCCAAGAATCGGGCTATCATGAAGCTCGTCAGGAAGTTAGTGCTAGCATGTTTGAAATATAATATCTTATTTCGATCCCGCCATGTCCCCGGTAACCAGAATATCATAGCAGACCATCTTTCTCGATTTCAGATCGGAAAAGCCAGACAGATAGCACCTTGGCTCAATCCTACTCCAGCAGTCATACCACTGCCATTGAAGCCAGAAGTGCTGTTAGGCTAGAGCATGAACTCATAAGAGCATCATTAGCACCAACAACCCGCGCGGCTTATAGACGCAGTGTCAACATGTTGCGTAGGTATGTCACATCTGTCTGTCCTGGCACAAGGACCTTCCCTGTATCACGCAGTAATCTTGCAGGTTTTATTACCCACATGTTCGCAGCTAACTATGCTTCCTCAATTATTCTATCTACCGTGTCAGCTGTGTCTTACAGCCACAAAATCATTGGGTTGGCTGACCCAGCAGATAACTTCTACATTAAGAAATTGTTAGTAGGAATTCACAAAAAGTCCAGCACAGTTGATTTGAGGCGACCAATTGATCTGCATATGCTAGGTCAACTTGTCAGTGCAACTAAAGCAGTAATTCCTGACAAATTTACACAACAATGTGTGGCTGCAATGTATATGCTGGCATTTCATGGATTTTTGAGAATTGGGGAAATTACTGTCCGGGCGGGTGTACCGATCGAGAATGTAGTAATACATAGGAATGACATAAGGATTGTGCCAGGGCACGTCGGCAGGAATAAACCCTCCCTGTGTCTCACAATCAGGCATGCCAAACACCAACAAGTTAATAGGCCCGTTATGCTTGAAATAACTTCCCAATCCACAAACTGCCCAGTGGCTCACACATGTCGCTATTTACAAACGCGTGGCTCATCGGCGAGACCACTCTTTGTCTTTCCCGACAAGACTCCTATGTCCAGAACATATTTTGCTGCCCAATTGTCTGCATGTCTTGAACACGCAGGTTACGACCCTGGCCTTTATAAGTGCCACTCATTTCGTATCGGAGCCGCAACAACTGCTGCTACAAGGGGTTTTACAGATAGGCAAATACAAACTATGGGCAGATGGAAATCTGCAACCTTTAAGCGTTATATTCGCATTCCTATGATGCAACTATAAATTTTCCATTCGCTAATGCTGCTGCTGCTTGTCTCGGTTTCATGTGTACAGTATCGTATGTTCTGGTCTGGCTTGCTCAGCCGGGTCTGGGAGTCGGGCTGGTCTGTCGATATTGTATACTAGTCATGGACATATTCTACATACATTTTATTTGTTTGGGTAGCTTGTGCATATATTATGCAAGGCTTCTGAAGTGTACTGGACTAGCTCAGCCGGATCTGAGAGCGAATCCGGTGCATTTAGGAAGGATTGTCTGTGCATTGCACGTGCAGCCTAATCTATGCTTTATTAATTTTTCTTATCATACTATGGTCCGTGGCTATACAGGAATCACGTGGTGTACTGGTCTGGCTTGCCCAGCCTGGTCTGGGAGTCAGGCTAGTGCAGCAGCTAATGCTTTATACTGCTAGTGCAGACATTATATTATGTCGATGTTTGGTATTTAATTTTTTTGTTTCGCTGAATGAATATATAGGTTGGTAATGTGTTTACACTAGGGTGGTGTGCACATTTGCAACTGCGTTTCCAATTTATGTATCATACTTAATCGATTGTTTGTATTTCATTTATGTGGCCTTGGGTGGAGGTGGCGCTCCTCATTACGAGTAGCACCCGTGGCAGATTGCCCCTCACCTTTGATGTCATGTAGAGTAGCAGTTTCATGCATTGTATAGATATATGTATATATTTACTGATTGTCTTTGTGTACATCAGTAACTTTACATTGCCTTGTTTGAGCTAAGGCTCGTGTATACAATGCTTTATATGTTAATTTTATATTCCTGGTATGCTTGAAGTGCATACCAATTGGCAATAAAATATGCCCATTACCAACCTTTATACACCATCGTTTCCTTATTCATACATCAAACGAGCTTCGGCCACAATAAATGTCTTTACTTTCAACCCTCCATGACATATGACATAAATGACAACTTATGGCACAGCCAGAAGTAATGTTATGTCTTGTAATGGATGGTGCCATGATCCAAACCCGGTTACATCCTAACACCCCTATGCCACGCATGTGGAAGTGTCCAGTGCAGGGCATCTTGGGATAGCTAGCTCATGCAGTTCAGACCGGGTTTGAGAATTACCGAAGTAAGTTGTATTGTTTTGAATTCGGTTGTATCTTGCTTTGACCTCCACCGCCCCTCCTCCACACTATTTTTGTTTACAAATAATTGTCTAATGTCTGTCATTTTGTACAACAATACCTTTGCATTGTTTCAGCAAGGCTGGCATATTGCATATCACCTTTAATGTAATTTATATTAGCAGTGTCATGTATTGTATTGCGGCAGATTGCCCCTCACCTTTGATGTCATGTAGAGTAGCAGTTTCATGCATTGTATAGATATATGTATATATTTACTGTTTGTCTTTGTATACATCAGTAACTTTACATTGCCTTGTTTGAGCTAAGGCTCGTGTATACAATGCTTTATATGTTCATTTTATATTCCTGGTATGCTTGAAGTGCATACCAATTGGCAATAAAATATGCCCATTACCAACCTTTATACACCATCGTTTCCTTATTCATACATCAAACGAGCTTCGGCCACAATAAATGTCTTTACTTTCAACCCTCCATGACAGATGACATAAATAATATTCTTTCTAGAACATACAAAAAAATAAAACTTTCCCTAAATCATTTATATGTAATGAAGACATCATAACAGATAAGACAATCATCACAAACACATTTAATAATTGTTTTAACAATATTGGTTCAAATCTAGCCACACAAATACACAATCCCATAAATACAAATTTCTGGTCTCAACTTAAAGAGCAACAAAGCAATTTATTTAACTTTGACCAAATTGATGATGAAACAATCTCCAAAATAATCTATAATATTCATCCCAAAACAATTTGTGTTTTTGACGGTATTTTTTCTCAAGTATTAAAATTAGTTAAACCTGCTCTAATAAAAGCATTAACTCTAATTGCAAACCAAATATTAACTACAGGTACCTTCCCAGGCACACTTAACATTGCAAAAATAGTTCCAATCTATAAAAAAGGTGAAAATCAAAAAATTTGCAATTACATACCAATCTCTCTCTTACTGGTTATTTACATCCAGCTTTATTCCGTTGTTTAAACGCAAACACTTTTCTATGATAACCAATAGACCATAGACTATACAATATAACTAGCTATATTAGAATATTATTGAATAAAATGAGTAGCTTTAGGTTAACTATAAATTATTTAACAGATCGCAAACAGTATGTGGAAATAGAGGGCGTCAATTAAAATATACTAAATATTTAAAAAGGTGTACAGGAGGGCTCCATTCTAGGCCCACTGCTGTTTATTGTATATACCAATGACTCAATGTTATAATGTACGCCGATGATACCACCCTCTCAAGAATCCCAGACTCATTTCCAATTCATGAAGATAATGGAAATGTAGAATTCTCTATCAACATAGAACTGCACAAAATCAGTGAATGGTTTAAACTAAACATATTATCTCTTAACATAAACAACACTAAATATGTGCTTTTCTAAACCGCTAGAAGAAAATGTGTAAATCCACCATTACTAAAAAATAGATAATAAAAATATTGATAAAGTGCATGAATTCCATTTTCTTGGATTAAACTTTAATGACTAATTAAACTGGAAAAGCCATGTTAACAACATTCCAAATAGGTGTTCAAGGACTTTAGGTATTTTCAATATAATCAAACGATTATTATGTTAAAGATGATGTTGTACAACTCACTGATATTGCCACATTTGAACTATGGCATAATGGCCTGGGGCTACAAATGTGACAGAATAAAAAAACTGCAAAAGATAGTCGTCAGAATGATAAGTGTAAGCAAATATAATGCTAACACGTAACCATTGCATAACAGTCTTAAATGATTAAAAATGGAACATATATTAACATTACAAGAACTAGAAAGATAGTATAAATTCACACAAAATAAACTGCATGTCTACCTTCAACACGTAACACGTGTTCAAAACAGTAGCATTCACAACTTCAACACACGTGGGTAATACAACATACACACAGTCAGAGTACAACACGAATTTGCTAAACACAGTCTTAGATTTACTTTGCCACACCCGAAAAATAATGCACCTGATGCATTGAAAAGGAAAATATACACTCACATTCTACAATGTTTTGTAACCTATTGCAAAAATGTGTATTTGCAAACTTATATATAGCTATGTAATATCAGAAACTGTTATATGTGCCAACAATAATGATTATGTAATAACATTGCCTTGGACAGTGGACCAGCCATACAACATGGTTTATTATGACATGTTTTTTTTATATAGCCTAGACGTGTCCAGTCTTTATATCGTTATATGTTTTTATGTGTACACTCTATAAGTTGTACTTAATTGTACATAGGTTGACCATGTGAGAGCCGCTAGCCCTTAGCTTTAATGGGAGTCTCCTGTCCCTTTATTTGATAATTGTGTTATATTTATACTTTAACTAAATATATTTGTATGTACATACTCACTTGTTTAGTTATACGTATTTTGGCTTAATAAAAAAACATATGTATGTCTGTATGTGTGTCTGTTCGTCTGTCTGTATGTCTGTCTGTCTGTCTGTCAGTATGTATGTCTACTAGAATGATTGATGCCCTCTTCACTGTTGCACGCAGGATCGACTTTAAGCTTCTAGTTTTCAAATAAATCGCTGTGCATGGCGACGCGCCGATGTACACGTTTGATCTTGTCCGTCCGTACAAAACAGCGATAGCAATGTCACGGCGATTTTGTGGAATAGTCTATCCAGTGACATTAAATCCTCGGACACTTTTTCTACATTCAAATCACGTTTAACACTTATTTTATTGAATCTCATTCTAGTTCAACATTGTAGATCCTGCATTAACTAATTAATGTATCGTAATATTTATTATTTATATGTTTACTTATCTATCTCTTATAAATACACATACACTATTTCATCTACATTCTAAATGTAATGCGATTACATTTAAATTGTGTTATTTCTACCTATTACTCTTATCCCCTTGGCTGTAATTTAGATAACTATGTTAGTATATTTATTTATTTAGAGTATGTATGTTGTATTGTATTTTATTTCATTGATGTTAAAGCATATATTTTATTAGAAATATTCTAAACATATTTACGCAATTTGTTTTATTAATTTATATATGATTTTTATACTATATTTTTTACTACGCTATTTCTATATTATATATCTACTTTTATTGGAAGTAGCTTGTTTATTGTATTTTAAAAGCATATATGTTAATTTAACAATTTTATACTTCGTTGTTGTGTTATATATTAAGCCAAGCGCCACGAATACTTTAATTAGTTATAGCGCTATATTTAATAAAATATGTTGTTATTATTATCATATTTATTTTAATGCACACCATCATTTGAATTGAGTATGTTGTGTAAATGTCCTTCCCGGCGACTGTACCAGAAAAGAAGGAGAAACGGCATCATGGATTCTCAAGCAACGTTGCCGGTCTGGTTCTCCCGAGGCCGAGGCCGAGGCCGGTCTGGTTCTCCCGAGGCCGAGGCCGAAACCGGTCTGGTTCTCCCGAGGCCGTGGCCGGTCTGGTTCTCCCCAGGCCGAGGCCGGTCTGGTTCACCCGAGGCCGTGGTCTGTCTGGTTCTCCCGAGGCCGAGGCCGAGGCCGGTCTGGTTCTCCCGAGGCCGAGGCCGAAACCGGTCTGGTTCTCCCGAGGCCGTGGCCGGTCTGGTTCTCCCCAGGCCGAGGCCGGTCTGGTTCACCCGAGGCCGTGGTCTGTCTGGTTCTCCCGAGGCCTAGGCCGAGACCGGTCTGGTTCTCCCGAGGCCGAGGCTGAAACCGGTCTGGTTCTCCCGAAGCCGTGGCCGGTCTGGTTCTCCCCAGGCCGAGACCGGTCTGGTTCACCCGAGGCCGGTCTGGTTCTCCCGAGGCCGAGGCCGGTCTGGTTCTCCCGAGGCCGTGGCCGGTCTGGTTCTCCCGAGGCCGAGGCCGGTCTGGTTCTCCCGAGCCCGTGGCCGGTCTGGTTCTCCCGAAGCCGTGGCCGGTCTGGTTCTCCCCAGGCCGAGACCGGTCTGGTTCACCCGAGGCCGGTCTGGTTCTTCCGAGGCCGAGGCCGGTCTGGTTCTCCCGAGGCCGTTGCCGGTCTGGTTCTCCCGAGGCCGAGGCCGGTCTGGTTCTCCCTAGCCCGTGGCCGGTCTGGTTCTCCCGAGGCCGTGGCCGTTCCGGTTCTCCCGAGGCCGATGCCGGTCTGGTTCTCCCGAGGCCGAGGCCGGTCTAGTTTTCCCGAGACCGACGCATGGCTGGTTCTCCCGAGTCCGAGGCCGGTCTGGTTCTCCCGAGGCCGAGGCCGGTCTGGTTCTCCCGAGGCCGAGGCCGAAACCGGTCTGGTTCTCCCGAGGCCGTGGCCGGTCTGGTTCTCCCCAGGCCGAGGCCGGTCTGGTTCACCCGAGGCCGTGGTCTGTCTGGTTCTCCCGAGGCCTAGGCCGAGACCGGTCTGGTTCTCCCGAGGCCGAGGCTGAAACCGGTCTGGTTCTCCCGAAGCCGTGGCCGGTCTGGTTCTCCCCAGGCCGAGACCGGTCTGGTTCACCCGAGGCCGGTCTGGTTCTCCCGAGGCCGAGGCCGGTCTGGTTCTCCCGAGGCCGTGGCCGGTCTGGTTCTCCCGAGGCCGAGGCCGGTCTGGTTCTCCCGAGCCCGTGGCCGGTCTGGTTCTCCCGAGGCCGTGGCCGTTCTGGTTCTCCCGAGGCCGATGCCGGTCTGGTTCTCCCGAGGCCGAGGCCGGTCTAGTTTTCCCGAGACCGACGCATGGCTGGTTCTCCCGAGTCCGAGGCCGGTCTGGTTCTCCCGAGAACGTGGCGGTCTGGTTCTCCCGAGTCCGAGGCCGGTCTGGTTCTCCCGAGGCCGTGGCCGGTCTAGTTCTCCCGAGGCCGATGCCGGTCTGGTTCTCCCGAGGCCGAGGCCGGTCTAGTTTTCCCGAGACCGACGCATGGCTGGTTCTCCCGAGTCCGAGGCCGGTCTGGTTCTCCCGAGAACGTGGCCGGTCTGGTTCTCCCGAGTCCGAGGCCGGTCTAGTTCTCCCGAGACCGTGGCCGGTTTAGTTCTCCCGAGGCCGAGGCATGGCTGGTTCTCTCGAGCAGCGTTTCAATGTATTTCATTTTTGCGCATAACCGACCTGTTTGCAATCTTGGTTGTATGGCGTTTCCGTTAAGTTAATATAATTATGAATATTACTGTTGCATGTGTCATTATTACTTCTATATTATAACTGACATATTTCACATGACTTGCTTAAGTCGTATTATGGTTTCTAAACGATATGTGTAAAGATCACATTGAACTGCTTATATAGAATGCTACGTGTGCGTTGTAAACAGCCAAACAGGTTAGGTATAAGATTATATCTTGCGTTCCGGTTTTTCCGGCCCCGTAGAAAGCCTTTTCAAAGGTAGCTCGTATAGTAGATAGTTATCTGGTTGCCAATTATACCTCCAAGTAAAAGCCTAGCGTACAGACGTCACGCTACAGTCCAACTGGAAGGTCGACTGTGAGCACAGAAATATTTCCAAACAGGTGCTTTCTTCCTGGTTTGGAGACACCTTAGAGAGGACGTTGTTCTTCTCTCAGCGTCGTGGTGGCCAGCGTATCGTCTTGGGCAAGCGACGGGCAGTGGGCGCTGGACAATGGCAGGCCGGGGCCAGTGGGTGTACGTCCTCGTCGTGTTACTGGTCGCAGAGTCGCAGCTGGCGGTAGGTGGATCATACGTGACATTGTGTCTTTCAGCTGGCGGTAGGTGGATCACACGTGACATTGTGTCTTTCAGCTGGCGGTAGGTGGATCACACGTGACATTGTGTCTTTCAGCTGGCGGTAGGTGGATCACACGTGACATCGTGTCTTTCAGCTGGCAGTAGGTGGATCATACAAGTGTTTTGACTATATGTTAAGGTGGGCGCCTTCCACAAAATCGTGATAATGAGACCAAAAGGGTTAACGGTTGTTTGGAATCCATTAGACCCCAAAAGCCCCAAAGGGGAAAAGAAAAGGTCGGGGTCCCGTAAATATCTTCATGGTGACAGCTACGTCAGCAGCAAAATAAGAACAATAGTGTGCTCTAATCAGTCATAACACGACATTTATCTGCCATTCAAAATAAGAACAGTAGTGTGCTCTAGTCAGTCATAACACAACCTTTATTTACTATTCAAAACAAGAACAATAGTGTGCTCTAGTCAGTCATAACACGACATTTATTTACCATTCAAATATACAACTTGCAGGAATAGTGAAATGTGTTATGTTCATATTATCTATCTATCTATATATCAGCCCGTGGTTGGGCGAAGGCCTCAGCATGTTGTTTCCAAGTTTGCCTATCTTGTGCTGTTCTCTGCCAGGTGGTTTCATTCCAATACTCATCCAAATCGTCTCTCCATCGTTTTGCTGGTCTTCCTCGTAATCTCTTCCTTCCGTGTGGTTTCCAGGTGGTAATGCGCTTTGTCCATCTGTCATCTTTGAGTCGGCTGATGTGTCCTGCCCAAGACAACTTCATTCTTCTGGTTGTTTTTATCATGTCTGTGACTCCTGTCTTTGCTCTCACCCAGGTGTTTGTCTTTCTGTCATGGTATGTTATATTAAGCATACTCCATTTTTTTCTGCGCAGCCGCTAGTTTTTTCTGAGCTTGTTTTGTGAGTGACCATGTTTCAGCACCGTATGTCATAGCTGGCAGTACACACGAGTTGTAAACCTTTCTTTTTAGACAGATAGCAAAGTTATTTTTGAAGATGTCGCGATATTTTGCATATGCTGTCCAGCCGGCTGTGATTCGCCGTAGGATTTCCTTGTCTTGGTTCTTGTCCCTAAGGCTGAAGCGTTGTCCTAGGTATATGTAACTCTCCACTTTCTCTATCTGAGTGTTATTAACGTATATTGGGGTGTTGTCTTCCACCATTATTTTTGTTTTTGAGATGTTCATCCTCAAGCCGCTTAGGTTACTTTCTTCGCATGGTTCTTGTAGCATTATTTCTAGCTTTTGTGGTGTTTCGGTGCACAGGAAGATATCGTCTGCGAAACGGAGATGGTTAAGATATTCTCCGTCTATTTTCAGGCCTTTGTTCTCCCAGTTCAGTCTTCTGAATATACTTTCGAGTGTTGATGTGAATAGTTTGGGTGAGATGATATCCCCCTGTCGCACTCCTCTTTTGATGTTTATTTTCTCGCTCTCTTTGTGAAGATATACTGTCACAGAGCTGTCTGTGTATATATATCTTTCATGAGTTGTATGTATGCATCTTCTATCCCTTGGTCTTGGAGTGAAGACAGTATTGCCTGGGTTTGTACCGAGTCGAAGGCCTTCTAATAGTCAATGAATGCTGTACAGAGTGGTATGTTGAATTCACGTCACTTCTCCTTCAGTTGATTTATGACATGGATGTGATCTGTTGTTGAGTACCCGCCTCTGAATCCTGCCTGTTCTCTGGGTTGATTATCGTCTAGTATTCTCTCCAGTCTGGCTGTTAGAATCTTTGTGAATAGCTTGTAGATGTTCGATAGTAAGCATATAAAGGAAGTTAGTAAAGGGGAATGTATCATAATGGGAGATTTTAACCATGGACACATACAATGGAATTCTCTAGAGAGCACAGGGATTGAGGATCAACAATTTCTATGTTTAATCCAGGATAGCTTTCTTACTCAGCACGTACTAGAACCAACCAGGGGAGAAAATGTATTAGATATAGTTTTGTCATCACAAAAAGAATTAGTGGACAATGTAAAAATATTTGAACCATTGGGTAATAGTGACCATAATCAAATACATTTTGACATCAATGTAAAATCAGAAAGTAAAAATAAGAAAACGTACAAGAGAAACTTCCACAAAGGTAACTACAAAGATATGAGAAAATACTTAGCACAGCTAGATTGGAATAACATGCTGATGAATAAGACCGCAATTGAATGCTGGAACATTCTTAAATATGAAATTGAGAGTATCATCGATAAATTTGTTCCCTTCCGAAAACAAGGAAAACGGTGTAGAAAGAAACATTTGTCAAAAGAGGCTATTAGAAAAATAATGCTAAAACAAACTATGTGGAGGGTTTATAGGCGTACCAGAAAGGAAGAAGACTATGCAAAATACAAAGAGGCACTTAATGCAGCTACAACTGAAATCAGACAATCTAAAAGAAGCTATGAGCAAAAACTGGCATGTAACATAAAAAATGACAGCAAGAGTTTTTATGCATATGTCAGGAGTAAACAAAACGTACAAGACAAGGTTGGACCTCTAGAAGACAGTGCTGGAAATATAATATCACAGGGGTTTTTAATGGCGGAAGACCTAAATGGTTACTTCAGTTCAGTGTTTACCAAGGAAGATATTAGTTCATTACCAGTTGCTGATGCTAAATTTCAGGGGGCTAAATCTGAATATTTAGGACCGTTAGTTGTAACTCCAGAATTGGTAGCTAAGAAAATAAGGGCAATGAAGGATAACAAATCACCGGGAGTGGATGGGATTCCTCCAAAATTACTAATGGAAACAGTAGATCAAATCAGTATACCACTTGCAAGAGTATTCAACTTGTCATTAAAAGAGGGAGTTGTTCCGTTTGAATGGAAAGAAGCAAACATCATACCATTATTTAAAAAGGGTTCGAGAAATAAGTCAGAGAATTACAGACCAGTGAGTTTAACGTCAGTGATTTGTAAATTATTAGAAAGGTTAATTAAAGACCATATGGTGGACTTCCTCGTTAAGCATAAATTATTAAATTCATCTCAACATGGATTCCTTAAAGCAAGGTCATGCTTAACAAATATGTTATGTTTTTTGGAAGAAATCACTAAGTGGATAGACGTGGGATCGCCAGTAGATATTATCTACTTAGATTTTCAGAAAGCTTTTGACAAAGTGCCACATCAAAGATTGCTACTTAAATTAAAAGCCCATGGTATCGGGGATAGCATAACTGACTGGATAGAACAATGGCTGACTGACAGAAGACAACGAGTTGTAGTAGATGGAGAAGTTTCAAATTGGAAATGGGTTTTGAGTGGGGTACCTCAAGGGTCAGTACTAGGACCTATATTATTCTTAATTTATATCAATGACTTGGACGACAGTATAACAAGTAACGTACTGAAATTTGCGGATGACACAAAACTGTTTAGAAAGGTTAATACTGATGGTGATAAACAACATTTACAAAACGATCTAGACAGATTAGTGAAATGGTCTGAGAAATGGCAGATGCTGTTCAATTTTGGGAAATGTAAATGCCTACATACAGGACATGGGAACTTGAATGTAAACTATAAAATGGGAGATACTGTTCTGGGTACTACTGTAAAAGAAAAGGACTTAGGAGTTACAATAAGCGCTGATATGAAAGTTTCAGAGCAGTGTGGTATTGCAGCTTCAAAGGGTAATCAAAGTCTTGGATTGATTAGAAGAAACATAACATACAAGGGAAAAAAGTTAATTATACCTCTTTATAAAGCAATAGTTAGACCTCATTTAGAATACTGTATACAAGCATGGAGACCATATCGTAAGAAGGATATAGATACGCTTGAACGCATACAAAGGAGAGCAACTAAAATGATTCCAGAACTTAGAGACCTTAGTTATGAAGAACGCCTGAAAGAATGTGGTTTAACAACTCTAGAGACAAGGAGGTTAAGAGGAGATCAGATTGAAGTTTTTAAGATATTGAATGGGTATGAAATTATTGATAGAAATATGTTTTTCTCACTCAAGAAGGATAGCAGAACTAGAGGACATGAGGTAAAATTAGTAAAGGATCAATGTAGATTGGACATCAGGAAGCACTCGTTCTCACAGAGGACAATAAATGAATGGAACAAATTGTCTACATATTGTGTAACTGCTAGCAGCGTGAATATGTTTAAAAACAAGGTTGACACATATATCAGGAGGGCGGGTTATAAGTAGATGAACATTGTTGGACTCTCGATAAGCCAATGGCTTCCTTGTCCACTTGCCATCTGGGCCTTTGGCTTGGATGGCAAATCTTGTTAAATCTTGTTAAATATTGGCCTATAGTTCTTTATGTCTTTTTGGTTGCCTTTTTTGAAGATTATCACCATCTTTGCATTGTTTCCAAGTAGTGGGGATTCATCTTTCTGATATGCATTTTGTATACAGCTTGGCTAAGGCTTTGGCGATGGTATCCTCTCTTGCCTTCAACATTTCGATATTGAATTGGTCATTTCCTGTTGCCTTCCCGTTTTTCATCTTCTTTAGCGCGGCTTCTACTTCCCATGTTGTTACTGATGGTACTTCTCTTGGGTCTGTGCGTATTGTTACGGTTTGGTCGCTGTCATAAAGTTCGGTGTAAAACTCTTCTATTCGTTTTAAGATCTTATCCTGGTCTTGGATTTCTCTGCCCTGATTGTCTAGGAGTGTCATCAGTCTATTTTGGCCTAGGATGTGTGTTCTTCTGACCTTGTTCAAGCTCCGTGATGTCTCTATTGTTTTTCGTATGGTGTCTAGGTTGTATTTTCTGATGTCTTCTTTCGCTTTCTTTTTGAGGGTCTTGCATATCTCTGTGTACTCTATGCAGTCCCTAGCGGTGTTATTTACCATTTCTCTAAGTGTTTTCATTAGTGCTCTTGTTTGAATTGATAATCTAGACTTGTCCCGTTTGGTGTTTTGTTTGGCTATGCTTGTCGCCGTCTGTTGGATCGTTTCTGTAATGTTTTCATTTAGAGTGTCAATATCATCCAGTTCTTGTAGAGCAGTGAACCTGTTTTTCAGTTCGAATTGGAATTCGTTCTTTATAATCTCAATTTCTCTAGTGTCGACTTTTCGTGGTTTCTTTTTCTTAGCAGCTTCTTTCTTTCTGCTTTCGTGTCTAATCTGATGTTGCTCATCAACATTCTATGGTCGCTTCCAATGTTTATGCGGTTTATGACTCTTACATATGTGATCATGTTCGGCTTGTCAGTCATGATGTAGTCAATTTTCTTTACGAAAAGACAAGGAAAATTGGAAGGTCCCGTACACATTTTTTGAAATATGTTTGCAGCAAACTTTTTTTTCAAGACCCAACTTATATCCACAGGGAGTAATATTATTTCAGTAAAGGTTGGCCGGTTCATCTACAACTCCGATTTAAGTTTCCTGCATTGTAGGCGACTACCCTGAAATCTAGTTAACTGCGCATTGATCTGCGCATCGTAGTCGTAACATGAAATCAATACAAAAGTTATAGTGTCAACAAGATTTAACAAGATTTCCATCCAATACAAGCGGACAAGGAAGCCATTGGCTTATCGAGAGTCCAACATTTTTAATCTATGTGTAATCTGCACTCCTGAGATATGTGTCAACCTTGTTTTAAAAACATATTCACGCTGCTAGCAATTACACAATCTGTAGATGATTTGTTCCATTCATTGATTGTCCTCTGTGAGAACGAGTACTTCCTGATTATCCAATCTACACTGATCCTTTACTAATGTTACCTGATGTCCTCTAGTTCCATTATCTTTCTTGAGTGAGAAAAAATAGTTCTATCAATATTTTCATACCCATTCAATATCTTAAACACTTTTGATCTCCTCTTAACCGCCTTGTCTCTAGAGTTGTTATACCACATTCTTTCGGTCGTTCTTTATAACTAAGGTCTCTCAGTTCTGGAATCATTTTAGTTGCTCTCCTCTGTATTCTTTCAAGCATATCTATATCCTTCTTACAATATGGTTTCCAAGCTTGTATACAGTACTCTAAATAAAGCCTAACTATTGCTTTATACAGAGGTATAATTAGCTTTTTCTCCTATTATGTTATATTTCTCTTAATCAACCCAGGAATGTTATTACCCTTTGAAGCTGCAATACCTAGCATCGTTAGCCTCGAATAAGACTGTTCTTGAGTTCAAAGGAGCACTTTATTATTAATTAATTAAATAACTTAAATTTTATTCAATTTTGATAATAATATACTTGCTAACTGTGTTCTATTTACTAAGTTCGCATGAGCCCAAAAATACCTGCCACCTAGCGAATATGCAGAACACTATGTAACCAAAACAATAGGAATCGGTGTATACCAACTTACGCTAAAACCCTGCTGCTAATTCCTTTTTACCGAAAACGTTTAGTACGACTATATCAGATAATACCTTATCTATGTAATTTCTGTAAGTGTATCACTTTATCTCATATATATTAAACAATGTGAAGGATAGTTTGGTAACCAATTTGATTCACGAACTCTAAACAAACCCCTTTTATCACTCGTTGAATTTGAGTCCGAGAATCCGAATCGCTACCTCAAAAATATTGCCTCTGACTAAATATTAACAAAAACGGTTTCTTGTATGTCTATGACAGGTTTTGTATGATATATGCGTAATAGTAATCCATATTATAATCAATATTCCACTGTTTCTGACAATTCATTGTGCTACCTTAATTATCGCTCGCTGACTTCACCATTAACAACCGGAACCGGAATTCTTAAATTATTAAAAGACTACGAAGAAGATCTGATCATTGAGGAGTCACAAGAATCCTTCGAAAATGCGCTCGAAATGGCGTGTCTTGATACACTTCAGAATGCTTTCTAAAGAATAACAGAACAGAAAGTTTCAGAGCAGTGTGGTATTGCAGCTTCAAAGGGTAATCAAATTCTTGGATTGATTAGAAGAAACATAACATACAAGGGAAAAAAGTTAATTATACCTCTTTATAAAGCAATAGTTAGACCTCATTTAGAATACTGTATACAAGCATGGAGACCATATTGTAAGAAGGATATAGATACGCTTGAACGCATACAAAGGAGAGCAACTAAAATGATTCCAGAACTTAGAGACCTTGGTTATGAAGAACGCCTGAAAGAATGTGGTTTAACAACTCTAGAGACAAGGAGGTTAAGAGGAGATCAGATTGAAGTTTTTAAGATTTTGAATGGGTATGAAAATATTGATAGAAATATGTTTTTCTCACTCAAGAAGGATAGCAGAACTAGAGGACATGAGGTAAAATTAGTAAAGGATCAATGTAGATTGGACATCAGGAAGCACTCGTTCTCACAGAGGACAATAAATGAATGGAACAAATTGTCAACAGATTGTGTAACTGCTAGCAGCGTGAATATGTTTAAAAACAAGGTTGACACATATCTCAGGAGAGCGGGCTATAAGTAGATGAACATTGTTGGACTCTCGATAAGCCAATGGCTTCCTTGTCCACTTGCCATCTGGGCCTTTGGCTTGGATGGCAAATCTTGTTAAATCTTGTTAAACACAAACAAAGCTAATTATCCTCCATAAATAAACCTGGTGATTGGTACGTTTATCCATCAAATGCGGCAAAGGGTTACATTCCATGTTCTACCTTGCATATTCCGATTACATTTAACTGAAAAAAATAAAACATATTCATAACATTGTGTAATGAACATTCTAAGCTCTGCTGTATGGGTGTATCTATAAGAACAAGAAGTATTAAATTTACATAATAAAACAAAATGATGACAGAGTCAGACGAATGCGTACTTTCTTTTTTGTTTCCACCTTAACAAATACAATTGCTGTCATTAGTTGCGTAAGTGGCTTATTGACTGTCTCAATGGCTGGCTAATTGAATTTATATTTGCCTCACTGGTTGACTAAGTGGTTTGTTGAATGTCTCAGTGTTTGATTAAGTGGTTTGTTAGATGCCTTACTGGTTTTTAAAGTGGATTGTTGACTGTCTCGTTGGTTGGTTAATTGGTTTGTTGACTATCCCAGTGGTTGGTTAATTCGTTTGTTAATTGGTTTGTTGACTGTCTCACTGGTTGGATAAGTGGAATGCTGGTTGCCTCACTGGTTGGTTGAGTGGCTTGTTGGCTGCCTCACTGGTTGGGAAAGTGGCTTGTTGACTGTCTCACTATTTGTTTAAGTGGTTTGTTGGCTGCCTCACTGGTTGGGAAAGTGGCGTGTTGACTGTCTCACTGGTTGGTTAAGTGGAATGCTGGTTGCCTCACTGGTTGGTTGAGTGGCTTGTTGGCTGCCTCACTGGTTGCGAAAGTGGCTTGTTGACTGTCTCTCTTTTTGTTTAAGTGGTTTGTTGGCTGCCTCACTGGTTGGGAAAGTGGCGTGTTGACTGTCTCACTGGTTGGTTAAGTGGAGTGTTGGCTGTCTCACTGGTTGGTTAAGTGGAATGCTGATTGCCTCACTGGTTGGTTGAGTGGCTTTTTGAATGCCTCACTGGTTAGGTAAGTGGCTTGTTGACTGTCTCATTGGTTGGTTAAATTGCTTGTTGGTTGCCTCATTTATTGGTTAAGTAGATTGATGGCTGCGTCACTGGTTGGTTAAGTAGATTATTGGTGGCCTCATTTATTGGTTAAGCAACTTGATGGTTGCATCATTGGTTGGATAAGTCGCTTATCGGCTGCCTCACTGGATGATTAAGTGTTTAGTTGGGTGCTTCACTAGCTGGTTAAATGCATTGCTGGCTGCCTCACTGGTAACTCATATTGCGAGGTATGTTCAGTTTGTACATTTCACCCCCTGGCAGACGTGTTCATTCCAAAACAAACTCGACCTGACTGCAAACAATTCAGCATCTTTGCAATTACTACGCAAATACTATCCATCTGGTGCTCAGTTATAAAGCTGAGTCCGATTTTCTAAACACAAAGCCACCACGCCCATCACGTCATCGGCGTGCCTACTCGCCATGCTATCTCACATTGCGTTTCTCACCGCCCCGTCCGCTAGTCGGTTTTGTCGCTTTATGACCATGACTATATATATATCTTCTTCCTGTTAGACAGCCTATTTAGTGGCCTGGGAGAGCACTCAATACATTGCTCGTGTACCGATATTGAGAAAAATTAAACGTTATCCAACTATCGTTAGTATTAATCTATGAGTAATATATGTTCGTGAATTAATATGCATCACATAACATGGAACGCTGTATATTGTCAAAGTCAAAGGGTATAAATTTGGTTTCACTCCTTCGTATTGAAAAGGTTATATTTTTCCTAACTTTGTGATGAAAAATAAGGAAAAAGGTGTATATTTCAATCCACCCAACTTAAAATGCAGACCGGTTTACGGTGAACAAGACATTATTCGTCATTGTATAGCGCGTCGTTGTGAATGTTCAGATTGTGTTTCTCTATACACACTTGGCAGACCTTTTCATTTCAAAACCAACTCGACATCTTTGAGAAGCATTCAGCCTCTCTGCAATCACTGCACCAACACCATTCTTTCAAATACCCTTTACTCACTTACACAGCTGATTGAACCGAGGCAACGTGGAGTGACTTGTTGGTAAGCTATGGGTGATTTATGTATCAGTGCCACCCCTCCCCACCCCCGGGTAATAGCTACGGTAGATTAAAATCTCTCCATTCAAATGTTGCCACTGGGCCTACTTTATTACAGTGACTGTGTTCATCGAATTCGGACAGTTGTATTGTGGACTGGCCTACATGTATGTACATGCCTACATGTATGTACATGCCTACATGTATGTACATGCCTACATGTATGGACATGCCTAAATGGCAAAACAACACGTTTGTTTTACATTTTGCGTTAGTTCTGTGTATGCCGGCCTCCCTTGATACGTCACTTATAGTCTAGGTTACCCCGTTTCCATAGAACTGCGAATGCACGTCAGTCTTCGGTAATTCGGAAAAATTACCGGAATCTCCCACTTTTAGAACACATTCTGAGTAAACCACTGGCGTGATATTCTTGATTTTAGTTGCACTGTGTTAATTTTTATTATCTTGGTTTAAGAGCATAGCCCCAAAACCACGACTTTCCGCTTTAAGATCATATTTATAAATCGTTTCTTCCTGTTAGTGGTAAGTCATAGGGTCTGGGGGGCATTGAATACATTGTCCTTGTACCGCCACTGAGACAACTGCCACGTTGTTTTGGTATGTGTTCTGTATCAAACGCACTCAAATTGTTTGGAATATCAAATCACATTATTTGCGTAGATAAGAATTGTGACTCCCGACTATGGAAAATGGTGTATGTTTCAATCATGCAACTAAAATTTTTTTTACAGAAGTTACAGAAGTGTAACATTTGTTGGGAGGGTCATCTATGTAAGTTATGAAGGGTTTTATACTGGTAATTTATTAAAGCTTCCCCGATACACACGTATGCGCCACTGGGCCTACTTTATAACAGTGACAGCATTCATCGAATTCAGACAGTTTTGTTGTTAATATAATCATTTACAAAAGGTTCCTCCTCCTTAGAGTCGGCAGTAGCACCTATTGTCAGCAACGATACGGAAGATGCCGATGAACAGTGTCCTGGCTTTCATTCTTTCCACGCCGTTTTGATCCAAGCGTCGCCGTTTGCATATTTAAGCCTTCAGTAGATTTTCCCATTGGTGGCCACGTTAACGTCTTGCATGATTATAAGAAAACGTGACAATAAAAAAATACGCAATTTTTTAACTGCAGCTGTCATCATCCCATTGACATGCAGATCGAGTTGAGTCAAAATCAGACATATCTAACTCTTCCAAAATTACTGTATGTGCACCAACTTCCTTAATGTAAGCGGTCGCCGGGCCACAGGTGACGGCTGGCTGGCAGATCGCACACTTCCCATACAAGATTTAGCAAGATTGCCATCCAAGGCCCAATGGTCCAGATGGCAAGTGGACAAGGAAGCCATTGGCTTATCAAGAGTCCAACACTTTTCATATATGTGTAACACGCGTGTAACCCGCCTTCCTGAGATATGTTTCAACGTTGTTTTTAAACATATTCACGCTGCTAGCAGTTACACAATCTGTAGACAATTTGTTCCATTCATTTATTGTCCTCAGTGGATGATTTATGGATGTCGCTTTCCTTCTCACCCCTTCAATCACTACCTCAGAGTAGCTGTTGCACCGGATCCCTTTCCCCATATTCTGTTCTGTAGTCGTGTCACTCAACATCCCAGCCGGCATACAACGTCGGTATGACGTTGATAATTAGTTGTATATACGTTGCGACGTCGAACAACGTAAATGCAACGTTTTCTCAGCGTCTGGTCATCGACGTCACAAGGACGTGGAAATGTGATGTCGCCACAACGTTGAAATCAAGTCGACAACCAAACCCAACGTCTTCACAACGTCTGGTTATCAACGTTATAAGGACGTGGAAATTTGACATCCATGCAACGTTGTAATCACATCGACAGTCCAACCAACTAGTTTCATCTATAAATACAACGTTTTTACCACGTCTGGTAATCGACGTGATAACGACGTAGATATATATGACGTTGGCACAACGTTGAAATCACGTCGACAACCCAACCCAACGTCTTTGCAACGTCTGGTCAACAACTTTAGAATGACGTGAAAAATGTACGTCTATACAACGTTGCAATCACGTCGACAGCCCAACCAACTAGGTACATACATATAAATACGGCGTTTTACAATGTCTGATCATCAACGTTATAACGACGTGGATATATGTGACGTTGGCACAACGTTGAAATACCGTCGACAACGCAATTATAAGGTCATCGCCATTATAAGGACTTGGACATTTGACGTTCATACAATGTTGCAATTTTTTATTTGTTCAAGGTGCGAATGTTAACTATATTCTCTAAGACAACACAACACGTGCGGTGTTAGATGCCTTAACTAAAATTACAAATAATAAAACCCTTTATATTTGTAATGTTAGGTAATTTAAGGCAGCTTTCACCACACATTTTGGTATTGAGTAAAACAGCGGCATATCTACCGTATTCCAGCATGCATTGCGCGTGCCGCCATGCTGCTTTGAGTTCGAACGAACGAAATCGATGGAAGCGAAACAATCCACTAATATATGCGAGTAAGTGTCACCATCCGCTTTTATTTGTTGAACTGTTTAGTTTTATCGTTTGTACGGAACACACACGACCATAATGTTGTCTTTGTCGTGATGTATTTTGCATGCTTTCACTGATTTGAATCTGAGCACATTTTCCGACATATAGTCTATCGCAAAACTCGATGTCGTCGCTTCCCTCTCGTTTTCGATCATACCCTGCACTTGTTCAAGTGAAATGTGGTCATGTAGTGTCATGTATAAATTGCACAATCTTATTATATAACTATCAAAGTCATTGCCATTGGAATAAAACTGCAGTATTTATAAATTGCATCGGGAATTTACCGGACAATAGAGCAGCCATGGCCCGTGGCCATGTTGACTGGCTGGGGCTTGTGCAGTGTGCTTTGTATTCGTTTCATCTGCCCTTCGTTGTAAATAGATTTGTCGGTTAATACCTTTATTTAATTCCTTTTAAGCGAGTGACCTGAAGAAGCAGACATGAACTGAAGCAGAGGTGGATGCAGCGCTCTCGGTGTAGCCGAAGTACGCACTCGACCAAAGACCATGGTGGTGAAGACTGAGGAACAACTAGACAGAATGGATTAACAGTGTTCTTGATAAATCTGAAGTCATACTTTTGCTTTCATTGGTAGTGTTTAGTGTTAGTTAGGAAACTATAATTATTGTGTGATTTAATAAAAATGAGATCGTAAGGTTAGTTAGTTAGTTAGTTAAACATGTTTTGTCAGCCATGCCATGGGGTCCATTGAAATTTAAGTCAGCTTGCCATTATTAATTTTCGGATTTTAAGGTCGGCGCAGTTTAATGGATGACATGGTGTTGTGAGCTTTCTTTGTTATCAAAATAAGTTGTAGTTCCTGCTCTAAATACACATTTACAATTGTGCCTCTTGTGTGTGTTAAGAATGTATCGAAGCCATATACATAGTAGATCCCCCAAACACAACATAAAGGAGTGTTTAACTTGCTTGTTGTGCATTGTTTCATTGAGCTGGTGTTTCTGAAGCCATGAATTGGTCAGCCAACTGGTCTTGTCACATTGTTTCAATAATGGCTTAGCCATTGTCTGTACATTCTTTACAACTACCTGGCTGTTACCAGACAGATGTAGGGTAACATTCTATCAACTGAAATAAAACCAAAACAAATCTGATTTGTTTGTACATTTGTAGTGATTATACAGGAAATTAATAGACTAGCCTGAATTCAATGAAGCAATTCCAAAAAAGATTCCAATTCCGATCGGCTCTTGAAAATACATGCCGAAATAGAATTGACCCCATATATATGACAGCTGTTGTTTGCTGTTACAATTAACAATACGAAAGCACATAATAATTATGTCTGCTGCTGAATACTGGTTACTAGAGGAATTAATCTACATTGAATGTATTCCACTGGTTCAGGAATGTACACATTGTCAAATAAAATCTTATTTGTTGTACAGTAAATATCTTTATATTGTTAATGTTTGTTTTATTATCAAAACAATATTTAATGACTGTTTTGAAAAAAGGTCAACTTGGTGATTAATGCTCTCCTTGTGCTCTTTTTAATGTCTGCTTGATACTGAATACTAGTAATTGGGCAAACAAGAGATGAATGGTCTACATTGTATTCCATGGGTTCATTGATATACACATTGTGAAATAAAATGTCTCATGTATCGGAATAAGTTGAATATCTGTCTTTATTTTGTTCAAAACGTATTTAATAACCATGTTAATTGACTCTTTCAACGAAAAAAGTGTAACACCGGTGAGTCCAGCTCTTCTAGTACACGATTTACGCTACAGACCCACGTGTACATGCCGACATACATAGCATTGACGAAGGGGAACTAAAATTGTCATAGTAACACTTGTAAACAATTTAAGTTGATTATCAGAAAACAGTAACGATCTAATGTTGACACAACGTTGAAATCCAATCAATTTGCTACATTGTTGCAACGTTGATCCAACAACGTTGAAACCCAACGTCGATGCAACGACGTCGATACAACTTTTAAATCCAACTAGTTTTTAACATTGGTACAACGTGGAAACCCGACGTCGATGCATCGTTGAAACCTGACGTAGATACAACTTTCAAATCCAACTAGTTTTCAACGTTGGTACAACGTGGAAACCCGACGTCGATACATCGTTGAAACCTGACGTAGATACAACTTTCAAATCCAACTAGTTTTCAACGTTGGTACAACGTGGAAACCCGACGTCGATACATCGTTGAAACCTGACGTAGATACAACTTTCAAATCCAACTAGTTTTCAACGTTGGTACAACGTGGAAACCCGACGTCGATACATCGTTGAAACCTGACATAGATACAACTTTCAAATCCAACTAGTTTTCAACATTGTTACGACGTCGATACCCGACGTCGATGCAACGTGGACACCCGACGTCGATGCAACGTGGACACCCGACGTCAGTGCAACTTTCAAATCCAACTAGTTTTCAATATTGGTACAACGTGGAAACCCGACGTCGATACATCGTTGAAACCCCACGTAGATACAACTTTCAAATCCAACTAGTTTCCGACATTGCTACAACGTGGTACCTGACGTTGAAACAACGTATTTTTAACGTCATTTTGCCTGCTGGGATGTTGTCAATTTCCCTCTCGCCCATCAACATGTCACCTTTCCTTCGGTCTCCTGGTTATCTTGCGCTCCTGTCACCTTCACTCCTGACGCCTTCGTTCCCTTCTCCTCGCCTTAACACTATGTAAACAAAACAATAAGACTCAAGGTACACCAACTTACGCTAAAATCCTGCCATTAGTTCCTTTTTACCGAAAACGTTTACTACAGCTATGTCAGAAATAACCTTATGTATGTAATTTATGTAAAACATTATCACTTGATCTCATCATATATTTAGCAATGTAAACGATACTTTGAAACACTAAAATAAATATGTCAATATGACAATGTACCAAGACCAAGTTTCTAGGACTAAGTTATTATAAAATACTGCCTCTGAGTTACTTTTAACTATTTGATAATATATGTCAATATTTTGTTTATTTATGTTCTATCTAATCAACTTATATGCTGTTAGGAAGTGTTTTTGCCTGCGAATAAACTAAGGACTTATTTCACGAACAAACACCTTTATCACTCGCTGATTTTGAGGGAAATACTGCCTCTGACTAAATGTTAACAAAACGGTTGCTTAATATATATCTATGACAAGTTTATGTATAATATATGTGTAATAGTAATACTTATTCTATTACCTGTTTGCCCATTCTACGTATTCGCATGGACTCAAAGTATGTTCTCCTACATAAATTGTATTAGTAAACTTTCTTTCTGTATCATAAAGTGTTGAACGTAGGTGTTGATGTATATGCACTGTACGTGTATGAATGGATGTATTGTTCTCCTCCTCTATGAAAGAATTGTGATACTATTTAAATGGTATATAATATTATGTCTTTATGTATCAATTATTCTTTAAATTGAATGATTTTTTTATTATTATGTTTTTGCAATATTATTTTTTGTTCTCACTATCATAAATTATTGGTATATATAACTATATGTGCATATGAGTGTGTGTATATATGTATATGAACATCTATGTATAAATTATTATATTACACACACTATTTAAACAGTTGGTCCTGCTATTACCCTTTCCGGGTTTCTAGGGATCCTCTGAGTTGTAATTTAATCAAATATGAATGACATTTGAATAATAAACATTGTTTTCCTTTTTCAGAGCGGAGATAGCCCAGGTAGGTTGATTTTCTTAAAGTCATCTTAGTTTAATTGTCTTAAAACTTGATACTTGTTTCGTTTATGCATTTTCGTACTGTTCAATAAAACATCGTATGAAAATTACAACAGACAAGTTTCAGATCCTCATATTTTTTTTTTATCATGACTTTTTTCATTCCACTTCTGTTATTTAACAATCACACATTGTTGTAAAATAACCAGTGCCTATATATTATTTACAGTTTCCAACACACAATCAATTAATCATATGCAAAAAATACCATTAATATATTTGCTCTCCTCTTTGTTCCTGAAATCCGGGGTGACGCTAACTTCGATACTGTTTCTTGAAATGACATAAGAATAATATTTATTGCTGACATAAATTGATTGGTGTATGCTGCGTAATGATGGATACAAATATGCCACAAATACATCGCTGTTGAAGAGTCTAAACATTGGAAGTCCTCTTTGATATGCACTGTACCCGTTCTGAAGGAGCTACACTGGCTTCCTGTCCACCGCCGAATACAATATAAGATCATGTCACAAACTTTCCGTGCTATCCACCACCAAGCACCGGATTACCTGAGTGATCTGTTGTCCATTTACAGACTAACACGCTCACTTCGATCCGAACCTACCATGTCATGATTGTGCCTAGAATTAGAACAGCCACGTACGGTGATCGCACGTTCACCAAAGCAGCGGCTTCCCTTTGGAACAATTTGCCCGCTAACGTTAGAAACTCTAACAGCTGCGCCATCTTAGTCAATAGTTATTATTATTATTTTGTCTTATTTATTGTCTTATTCCATGTATACATTTTAGTTGTAATGCCGTTAAATTTAAATTGTACTTTTATTTTAGCTGTTTAATTTGATGCATGATTTTAGTTATATTGTTCTTAATTAATTTATTATTTTAATTATTTAACTGCATATATATGTATTGTAAAGCGCCATAGAGCACTGTGTGATTATGGCGCTATATAAATATCGTATTTTATTATTATTTATTTATTATTATCACTATGTGGTTTATTGGATATGTGTCTATTACACTAACACACATTGTTCTGATTCCTCGACATATGTTGTTGAACCACCAAAACAATGAAAGTCCAATTTAATGTGTTAATATTTAGTCTAATTGACTAATATCTAACCAATCACAAAATTAAACCAAAGAGGACTTCCATAATTCAGACTCTTCAACAGCGATATATCAGGCTTGTAGAAATGAAGCTAGCACAACCTGGCAATATCCCCACTGAACAATAAAACAAATGATGTACTCCCAACTCTCTCCCGTGTAGTGGCGCAACACGTTACATAGCAACAGAATATAAACAATTACAATAACACTGAACGTGATAGATCGTGGTTGACCATTCGAAACTTTGAGGTAATGTTTTATTTGTAAAGTATTTAAATGTGTATATACATTGGAACCTCATTCCCTGCAGGATGCCTTCCGGGCAATCCCCCCTTATGGGGAGGATCAGCAGAGGGATACCTTTACGTGTATCAGTACACACGCTCCAACATTGACTGTAGATGGGAGATTCTGGTCAAGCCATCCAAGGTAGGTAGATTAGGGACATACATTGTGTGAGACATGCACGCACGCACGCACACACGCACATACGCACGCACGCACGCACGTACACACAATTATTGTTTTTGTGCGTATACATATAAATTTGCACTGTTGTATTGTATGTATAATAATAATAATAAATTAAACTATATATATATATATATATATATATATATATATATATATATATATATATATATATATATCCTATAAATATATATATATATCCTATAAATATTTCTAAAATCATACCGCTATTTTCTCCACGAAATTCGCCTCAATACACTTGTCAACCATGCGTTCGAACTATGCTTTACCAGTCGGTACAACATAACCAGTCAATATATATTTCTTCGTATGACATATCCATATCTCTCTGACATCTCTTCTACAAGGCGCGTGATTTTCTCTCCGACTATGTTGAAAAGCATAGGTGATAGTAGACATCCTTGCCTAACACCTATCTCAAAGGGAAACTCTCCCGACTGTTCGTCGCCTACTCGTGCCATACCAGTTGATTTAGTATATTACTACCGAACAAGCCACACCAGGTGCGTAAGTACACCAAATTCCAACAGGGATTACCACATGGCACAATATCAAATACCTTGGCTTAGTCTATGAATATCAGTCGTATGTTAGTTTCGCTGTTCTTAGAGATTTAACAAGAAAACCATCCCAAAAAGTTCCAGATGGCAAGTGGACAAGTAAACCATTGGCTTATCGAGAGTCCAACAATTGTGTCATCTATGTATAGCCCGCCCTTATCAGATATCTGTCAATTCTATTTTTACACATGTTCACACTACTAGCATTAACACAATCATTTGACAGTTTATTTCATTCATTCTGTGAGAATTAGTACGTTCTCATGTCCAACCTACACTGTTCCTTAACTAATGCTGCTTTGTGTCCTCTGGTTCTACTGCCTTATTTAAGTTTGAAGAACATATTCATATCATTATTCTCATAACCAGTCACTATTTAAACAATTTCTATTTGGATTCCTCTTAATCTCCTGGTCTCTAGTGGTGTCAAACCACAATTTAATAAGCGGCTTTCATAGCTAAGGTCTCTCAATTCTGGAATTATTTTAGTTGCTCTTCGTTGTATTCTTTCTAGCTTGTCTATGTCCTTTTTACGATACGGCCTCCATGCTTGTATACAATAATCTAAATGCGGTCTAACTATTGCTTTGTACAGGGGTACACTTAGTTGTTTCTCCTTATATGCGATAGTTCTATCCCCCATTATATATTATTCGTCCATGTTTCCATGTCCTATGTGTATGCATTTAAACTTCCCAAAATTGAATAACATTTGCCATTTTTCTGACCATTTAACCATTTACCTAGATCATCATGCAAACTTTGTTGATCTGCATAATTTGTAACCTTCCTGAATACTTTTGTTCATCTAGAAATTTCAGTACTTTGCTAGATATGTCATCGTCCAAATCATTTATATATATTAAAAATAGTATATGTCATAATACTGATCCCTGTAGTGCCCCACTGAAAACATTTCCAGTTTGAAATCTCACCGTCTACTATTACTCTCTGTCTTCTCTGTGCAAGCCACTTTTCTACCCACTTAATTACATCATTACCTATGCCATGGGCTTTTAGTTTAAGTAACAATGTTTGATGTGGCACTTTATCGAAAGCGTTTTGAAAATCTAAGTAGATAACATCCACTGGCGACCCATCATCTACCCACTTTGTAATGTCTTCAAAAAAAGAGAGATTAATGTTTTTAGTAATTTGCATACAACTTGTGTTAAACTCACTGGTCTGTAATTGTCTGACTTGTTCCTCGATCCCTTCTTAAATAGCAGTGTAATGTTTGCCTCTTTCCATTCTGCAGGAACTATTCCTTCTTCTAGTGAGAAGTTAAACACTTTTGCAAGTGGTGTATTAATTTGCTGTACAATTTCCTTAAGCAGTTTTGGTGGTATCCCATAAACTCCAGGTGATTTATTATCTTTCATCTTCTTAATTTTCTTTGCTATAATTTCAGGAGCTACAAATAACTGCCCTGAGTGATCTGATTTGTCGCTATCAAATTTAGTAAATGGAACTGGGGGTGAACTGATATCTTCTGTGGTAAAAACTGAACTGAAATACTCATTCAGAACCGCTGCCATTTGAAACCCGTCTGAAAATGTCCACTCTTGTTTTCCAGTGGTCCGTGATCTTTCTCGAACTTTCTGTTTTCTTCGTACATAGAAAAGCTTGCACTCATTTGTTTATATTACCTGCCAATTTTGTTCAAAGGTTCTTTTGGATTTTCTGATTTCAGTTGTAGCTAGGTTAAGACCCTGTTTGTATTTTGTAGTCTTTCCGGTGTGTTTATATACACTCACAGCATCTGCTTGTGAAAATGTTTTCTAGTAGCCTCTTTTGACAGGGGTTTCTTCCTGGATCTTTTCCCTTGTTTTCTAAACGGAATCTATTAGTAATGCCGTCAATCTCATATTTTAGACAAGTCCGCGTTATGCTTTGTTGTCTTGTTCTTCAGCAAGACATTCCAATCTCTATTCGCGTCTCTTTATATTTGCCTTTGTTGAAGTTCCTACTCCATTGTTTTTATTTTATATGTATTCCCTGTTTTTACTTTTATATTAAAATGGATCTGGTTATGATCACTGGAACCGAAAGGTTCGTGTACTTTAACATTGTCAACTAATTCATTTTGAGAAGATAAAATTAAACCGAACACATTCGCATCTCTGGTTGGTTCCAAGACATGTTGTGTAAAGAAACAATCCTGTGTTAGAAGTAGAAACTGATAGTTGTCACCCCTAGCACTCTCTAATGATTTCCATTGTATATGGCCATGATTAAAATCACCCATTATAGCACATCCCCCCTTGCTCACCTCCCTTACACCGTTTCGTAGTTTTACATCTTCCTCTTGAAAGAATACAAACGAGAGCACCTAAAATTATTCCAGAACTGAGTGACCTTAATTATGAAGAACGTCTGAAAGAATGCGGTTTAACAACTCTAGAAACAAGGAGGTTAAGAGGTGATCAGATTGAAGTTTTTAAGACATTGAATGGGTATGAAAATATTGATAGAAATATATTTTTCTCACTCAAGAAAGATAGTTGAACTAGAGAACATGAGGTAAATTTAGTAAAGGATCAGTGTAGATTGGATATCAGGAAGTATTCCTTCTCACAGAGGACAATAAATGAATGGAACAAATTGTCTGCAGATTGTGTAACTGCTTAGCACCGTATGTTTAAAAACAAGATAAAAAACATATCTCAGGAGGGCGGGTTACACGTAGATAAATATTGTTGGATTCTCGATAAGCTAATAGCTTCCTTGTCCACTTGTCATCTGGACCTTTGGCTTGGATGACAAATCTTGTTAAATCTTGTTAAATATATTGGGACTACGATAACTTACTCCTTTTGATAATGTTGAGTTCTTGGTAACTACGTTACACCAAACTAGTTCCTCACAATCTGCTTCACTTTTCAGTGTTATTTCATATGCTTGGGTAGATTCTTTAAAGTATAAAAACCACTCCACCGCCCCTTCTCTCTCGCCTATCCTTCTTAAACATTACATAACCTGTAAGTGCTAACTCAGCATCTACTCTATCTTTATTTGCCTACGATTCTGTGATACTATTACTTGAAGATCAATAACTGCTACAATAATATCTAACTCGCTTTTTTATTTACTATGTTCCTGGCATTTAAGTATACACATTTAAGTTCATTTTCCGAAATAATTGGTGAACATTTCTTTGGATCTGTACTCCTTTGAGTTTTCTCTGTCAGTTCCCCCTTCGCATCTAGCTTAACTAATTTACGGTACCTGTTCCCTCATCGACAACCCTGACAAACACACTACTAAAACCTATTGCACCCTTCTCAGTTAGATGAAGCCCATCTCTTATGAAAAAGTCATCTCTTCCCACAAAGTTTAACCACGTGTCTACGAAGTATACGCCCTCCTCCGCACATACCTTCTGTACTTGTGTGTTGATCACCATCCTCCTACAGTTCATATGCTCCTCATCCCTGCCTCGAATTACTGGTAATATCCCCGTCAACACAATTATGTCCGTGCCTCTCCAACCCGTGCCTCTTTAAGTGTCTTGACCAACCTCCTTTACTAACCGACCTCGGCATTGTTCATTCCAACATGCACAAGAACAGCTCCTCTCGTGCCACCACCCATGACCTGTCCTGCCGTATCTGTTACATCCTCTATTTTTGCCCCTGGTAGGCACACTGTGATGTCCTCTTCTCTGCTTACAACATTATCTACTTTCCTAATGATTGAATCCCCCACGAATACCCGGGCTTTCCTCACATTGACACGACACCTGCGAAGCTCCTTTCCTGTCGCATCACTCGTTTACCATTATCTTGCTGCCTCCTGCCATCTGTCATCTTGTAGTCATTCTGCTTTACCGTCTTAGTGGCACACACACACACGCACACGCACACGCACACGCACACGCACACGCACACGCACACGCACACGCACACGCACACGCACACGCACACGCACACGCACACGCACACGCACACGCACACGCACACGCACACACGCACACACGTACACACGCACACACGCAAACACGCAAACACGCACACACGCAAACACGCAAACATGCACACACGCACACACGCACACACACGAACAAGCACACGCACACACACACGCACGCACGCACACGCGCACGCGCACGCGCACGCGCATCATCAACCTTTACTGTCTTACCACCTGGCAATCCCTCTCTACTCACCCGTTGACATCTCTTTTGTTGCACACTCTGCCTCCTGTCATCTTTCGTCTTCAGTTCCACAATCTTCTCATTTTCTCTTCTCAGTATCCTCGAGCGTCTTACCACCAGTCCCTGGCCACTCACCCGTTTACTTTCCTTTTGTTGCACACTTCCTTCTTCCATATTTCTTCTTCTTACCAGCTGTCTCCCTCACATTGCCTCTGCTCTCCTCGTTCTCACCACCTCTGCTCTCATCTTTCTCACCACATCTGCTTTCTTCTTTCTCACCCTGCCCTGTCATCATCAAAATCATTTGCCTTAACCCATGTACTGCAGCACCCTTCCCTGTCAGATGAAGTCCACCTCTCATAAAAAAGTCACCTCTTCCCACAAAGTTTAACCACATGTCTACGAAGCCTACTCCTTCCTCCATACATACCCTCTATACTTGTGTGTTGATCGCCATCCTCCTACAGTTCCTATATTCCTCACCCCTGCCTCCCATTATTGGTAATATCCCCGACAATACAATCTGTCCAACTCGTGCCTCTTTATGGGTCTTGATCAACCTCCTGTACTTACCGACGATGGCCGACGTTCCCTCCTTCTCGGCATTGTTCATTCCCACATGCACGAGAACACCAACCCCCGTGCCACCACCCATGACATGTCCTGCTTTCTCTGCTATATCCTCTATTTTTGCCCCTGGTTATGTCATCTTCTCTGTTTACAATTTTATCCACTTTCCTATTGATGGAATCCACCACAATTACCCGGGTTTCCTTGCCTTCCCCTGTGATACTACATCAGCAAAACTCCTTTCCTATCGCTCACTATGCCCCCTTTCTCTTCTATCATCAACCTTTACTGTCTCACCACCTGGCAATCCCTCTCCACTCACTCGCTTATCTTTCGCTTCTTTTGTTGCATACTCTGCCTTCTTTTGTTGCATACTCTGCCTCCTGTCATCTTTCTTCTTCTGATCCACAGTCTTCTTCTTTTCTCTGCTCTTGTTATCCTCGACCATCCTGCCACCTGACAATCCCTCTTCAGTCACTCGTTTATCTTCCTTTTGTTGCACATTCTTCCTTTTTCCATCTTTCTTCTTCTTCTTTCTCCCTCTCATATACACTGCTCTCCTTGTTCTCACCACCTCTGTTCTCCTAATTTTCACTACCTCTGCTCTCCTCGTTCTCGCCACCTCTGCTCTCCTCGGTCTCACCACCTCTGATCTCATCATTCTCACCACCTCTGCTCTCTTCTTTCTCACCCGGACTTTGCAAAGTCTATCCAGCTGTCGCAGCTAGAGCATGTCAAATTACATTTCGCCTTTACTTGTTCTAATGGACACATTATGCTAGATTATTTAGGTATTAATTAAATTTACAACAATGTACTTGCAATTTATTTTCTATCGACACAGCTGACGACAACAAATCGTAATATCGCTCGCGCTAACTAAATATCGGTGACTTTCTTTAAACTACACTGAATTACTACTTACGACTAACTTTTAATAACAAATGTTGCTAAAACAAGGTTTCCGGGTGCTTCATATGTATGATGCTTGCTATGGAGTAACAACATTGCATCTGACTTTTCCTTGCATAAAACCAAACTGTTCTTCACTTTCTTCTTCTCGTGTATAGTAAGACACTCTTCTCTTGATGATATCGAACATTGTCTTGAATATATGAATTATCAGATTCAAAGTTCTATGTTTTGTACAGTCTTGTGTACCTGCTATTTTGGGTAATGTTGACATTTATGATTTTCAGTATGTTGGCCACTCTCCTGTTCTCCATATATGGTCAGTGATTTCCTTCAAACAGTCGACCTCTGGTAGTATTTGGTCCAGACCAACTGCATTATTACCTTATTATATGCTTACTCCTCTAAGGTTACTTTGACAATTGTGTAGGTAATCATTGCCTTATATTCCTTTTTTCTGAGCATTCCTTCTTCAAGAACCGGGTGTAGTAACATCATTAATAATAATACGCGTGTTCGCTTCCTTTCCACTAGCTTGAATAAGGTGTCTTGAAAAAGACAATTTCCCCACTTTTATACGTTTGGGACGTCGTTGCGATATGGTTATGATGTCGTTGAAACTGGTAGAGTTACACCGACATATATACATTGAGCTAAACTATATATAAATTGTGTTTTTTAAATTAATTGTTTCGGATAATTAATTCGTTGATTTTACAATCAAATTTGTTGAAGCAAATTCAGTGCGATTTTCTCGTCAATATTGCCTACCAATGCACGATCACGTTATGTTAAACAATGTAGGGGGTCTAAATATTGCACTGAGTGATATCTATGTTAACGTGATATTGCATGAAAGAGTCTTGCACCAAATTACAAGCTAAAACATTCTTTTTTTTTCTACACTATGCGTAGTTTATTCTAATAAGATGACGTACTTAGTTTTGTTAGAATGTGTTTGATCAGTCCGTAATGACCATTACGGTTTATCGATACCTCTTAATAAAACATGTAATTGTCGTCAAAATAGGTATAAATTAATGTTGTATGTGAAAGGAAAAGGCGATAGTTATACGGCCAAAGCGGTAGACTTGGCACCGCTGCTTTTGAGTAAAGATGGAGGTAACGCTGTCGTCAAACTAGGCATGAATCAACGTTATATGTGAACACGTACTCGACGGGTAACGTTATTGTTGTTGTTGCTTCTAAATGATATAAGACTAATGTTTGACTAATGTTTGTTTATCGCAGGAAGTGACGCAAATCCTGTAATAATGGGCGGATCAGTGGGAGTGTTCGGCATCAATGAAACTTAGTATGGAAACAACATGAAATGCGTCTGGAAGATTGAGGTCAACATCACTCTGGTAAGCTGCTTTGAAAAATATTTTAATACTTTATGAACTACTAACTATCCCAAATGATATATTAGTATATGATAGTCTATTTCCACGCGACAAACCATTGATATTTATATATGTTATCAGAACGTATCTCTCAGTTGCACAGATGTCATAATGTGTCATATTTTGGCCGATAAGGTTATTGTAAGGTCGTTGTAGCAAATTATGGACTAGATAAGAATTATTCACATGAAAAATAATAAATATGTTGTGTCACGTTGATTACTGAATGTTGCAGATAATTAAGTTGGAGTTCTTGAACTTCGACACGCAAAATTACTACGACTTCGTCACGATCCAAGACGGTTCGACACGGTTGGGTACAATCAGCGGGCAACGTCTACCGGGCGACATCTTCTCGGACAGCGCCATTTTGATTTCCTTTCAATCGAATAGTTATTATACAAGAACCGGCTTCAGGATTAAGTACACCGCTTTGGAGAACAGCTGTGGTAAGTAACAACAACTGCAATTCAGTGAATTTCTGGTCAAATAAACATGCAAGTCAAGAGGCGATATTACTAAAGTGAGATCCGACGAAACAAATGATTACAAACGAATACCACGGTGCAAATCATTCAAGGATCACTCAATTTCTCTAATAGTATTACATACAATAGTTTATATCCTTCCCCGTGTACAATTAAAGTTGCACCATTACAAAGAATGAAGTATTCACTACATTTCCACTAGCTTGAACAAAGTGTCTTGAAAAAGACTATTTTGAGCTTGTTCCTCTTCTATCGCTCTAGTCGAATGCCTCGATTGTCATTCGCTTGTTGTAGTAATTTAAAAAAGAGAACGATTGTTGCGTTCTGAAATTTGCATTGTGACTTGTATTAACACGGCGCAATTGTTATCGTTGGTATTATGTATTCTTTTATAATATCAATAGTCAATATTTCCAAACAGTATAATGCACGTGTTATGTAAAACAATATTGACAGGCTCTGAATGACATTTATGTTGATATGATTTTGAATATTAAAGAGTCTGGCATCAAAATACTAGGTATTGTGCGCTTTACCACACCAAGTATTTCCAATAATTTGTCGCATATTTATTTTACTTAGAATGTGCTTCATCAGTTCGTATTGTACATCAATAAATGTGAAGACCTCTTGAGCGGAGGTGCCAAGTAACATTGCACAAAAAGCGGCAGATCTACCGCTTTTCATGATTTGGGGGGGGGGCATTTGAATATATGGCGCTCGGGCCCTGCGCTGCGGTCGAAAGGGGTGGAAGTTCCTGTACTGGCAGTATAACGTTTCAACTGTAGGGTACATTTACTAATTTCTGGTGCATTTTCTATGTGATAGGTGGTTTGGCGCTACATTTGCATTCGAACTGACTACATTTTGTAACCTTCACATTGCACTTCGGCATTAGATTTTGGCTCGAAAACGGTAGATCGTGAAATCAGGTAACAATTGACGAAAAGGCGATAGTTCTGTGGGCAAAGCGGTAGATTTGTCACCGCTGCTTGAGTAATAAAGGAACGAACATTGTTGTCAAATTAGACAGTAATCAACGTTATACGTGAATCATAAATGTAACACTCAATGGATAACTTTATTGTTGTTAATTCTAGTTGAGTTGAAATTGATGTTTGTTTATTGCAGGAAGTGACGCATCCGGTGATAATGGGCGGATCATTGGGAGTGTTCGGCATCAATGAAACTGAGCATAGAAACAACACGAGATGCGTCTGGAAGATTCAGGTCACCTATAATATGGTACGCTTAGAAACATACATCATAAAGACGATTTAAGTAACTACCCTACATGATTTGTTTATGTGTAGTATATACTTTTCACACATAAAATGCATATGTGTTACCATAACGTTTTTTATCACCGTATAACACATATGTCATATAATTGTCTACCTATTGGCTAATATTGTTTGTCATTGTCACAAGTTGCGGATTGGAACAGAATTCTTCACATGAACAACAGTTATAAAGCATTATGTGACGCTGATTACTAAATGTTGTAGACAGTTAAGTTGGAGTCCTTGAGGTTTGACACGG
>OY759266.1:1292500-1367500 GCA_963662155.1 Lamellibrachia columna | reverse complement strand
TAAACAATGTAAATATGCTATAACCAAACTACTAACTATTAATTTGTTTACCACAACATGTAAGTGCAAAACTCAACCTATAAATGTATTGTTGTTGTTTCTAGATGACACGAGGTGAATGCTTGTTAATTGCAGGAAGTGACGCAAAACCGGTAACAATGGGTGGATCAGTAGGGGTGTTCGGCATCAATCGAGCCGAATATAGAAACAATATGAGATGCGTCTGGAAGATTGAGGTTAACGCCAATATGGTAAGCCACTTATAATTTGTTTAGAATTTAATTACCCTTTGAAGTTGCAAATTGTCATATATATATATATATATATATATATATATATATATATATATATATATATATATATACATATATATATATATATATATATATATATATATATATATATATATATATATATATATATATATATATATATATATATATATATATATATATATTGTGTGTGTGTGTGTGTGTGTGTGTGTGTGTGTGTGTGTGTGTGTGTGTGTGTGTGTGTGTGTGTGTGTGTGTGTGTGTGTGTGTGTGTGTGTGTGTGTGTGTGTTTGAGTGTGTGTGTGTGTGTGTGTGTGTGTGTTTGAGTGTGTGTGTGTGTATGTGTGTGTGTGTGTGTGTGTGTGTGTGTGTGTGTGTGTGTGTGTGTGTGTGTGTGTGTGTGTGTGTGTGTGTGTGTGTGTGTGTGTGTGTGTGTGTGTTTGAGTGTGTGTGTGTGTGTGTGTGTGTGTGTTTGAGTGTGTGTGTGTGTTTGTGTGTGTGTGTGTGTGTGTGTGTTTGTGTGTGTGTGTGTGTGTGTGTGTGAGTGTGTGTTTGAGTGTGTGTGTGTGTGTATGTGTGTGTGTGTGTGTGTGTGTGTGTGTGTGTGTGTGTGTGTGTGTGTGTGTGTGTGTGTGTGTGTGTTGTGTGTGTGTGTGTGTGTGTGTGTGTGTGTGTGTGTGTGTGTGTGTGTGTGTGTGTGTGTGTGTGTGTGTGTGTGTGTGTGTGTGTGTGTGTGTGTGTGTGTGTGTGTGTGTGTGTGTGTGTGTGTGTGTGTGTGTGAGCCTGTATATTTGCATGTGTGTATGTGTGTGTTATTTGTGTATGCATGAGCATGCTTGTCTGTAGATGGATACTGTTTGAAAATTATCATGTTCGGGTCCTTTCAAAACACGTGGTGGGGGTGCAACGAAATTCACAATTACAAGAACAGCTCCACAATAAACTGGAGTTTTTGAGCATTGACACGCGGTGAATAAAACCACTTGTATGCATATATGTTATCAGAACTCTCAGTTAAACATATGTCATATAACGTGCCACCGTTTGGTTGGTCACTGTCACAAATTGTTGACATGATAATAATACTTCACAGGAAACAATTTCATGTCCACGCTGTTTACCGTATGTTGTAGATGGTTAAGTTGGAGTTCATGTCCACGCTGTTTACCGTATGTTGTAGATGGTTAAGTTGGAGTTTATGTCCACGCTATTTACCATATATTGTAGATGGTTAAGTTGGAGTTCATGTCCACGCTGCTTACCGTATGTTTTAGATGGTTAAGTTGGAGTTCATGTCCACGGTGCTTACCGTATGTTGTAGATGGTTAACTTGGAGTTTATGTCCACGCTGTTTACCGTATGTTGTAGTTGGTTAAGTTGGAGTTCATGTCCACGCTGCTTACCGTATGTTGTAGATGGTTAAGTTGGAGTTTATGTCCACGCTGTTTACCGTATATTGTAGATGGTTAAGTTGTAGTTCATGTCCACGCTGCTTACCGTATGTTGTAGATGGTTAAGTTGGAGTTCATGTCCACGCTGCTTACCGTATGTTGTAGATGGTTAAGTTGGAGTTCATGTCCACGCTGCTTACCGTATGTTGTAGATGGTTAAGTTGGAGTTCATGTCCACGCTGCTTACCGTATGTTGTAGATGGTTAAGTTGGAGTTCATGTCCACGCTGCTTACCGTATGTTGTAGATGGTTAAGTTGGAGTTCATGTCCACGCTGCTTACCGTATGTTGTAGATGGTTAAGTTGGAGTTCTTGTCCACGCTGGTTACCGTATGTTGTAGATGGTTAAGTTGGAGTTCACGTCCATGCTGCTTACCGTATGTTGTAGATGGTTAAGTTGGAGTTCATGTCCACGCTGCTTACCGTATGTTGTAGATGGTTAAGTTGGAGTTCATGTCCACGCTGCTTACCGTATGTTGTAGATGGTTAAGTTGAAGTTCATGTCCACGCTGTTTACCGTATATTGTAGATGGTTAAGTTGGAGTTTATGTCCACGCTGTTTATCGTATATTGTAGATGATTAAGTTGGAGTTCATGTCCACGCTGTTTATCGTATATTGTAGATGGTTAAGTTGGAGTTCATGTCCACGCTGCTTACCGTATGTTGTAGATTGTTAAGTTGGAGTTCATGTCCACGCTACTTACCGTGTGTTGTAGATGGTTAAGTTGGAGTTCATGTCCACGCTACCTACCGTGTATTGTAGATGGTTAAATTGGAGTTCATGTCCACGCTGTTTACCGTATATTGTAGATGATTAAGTTGGAGTTAATGTCCACGCTGTTTACCGGATGTTGTAGATGGTTAAGTTGGAGTTTATGTCCACGCTGTTTACCGTATATTGTAGATGGTTAAGTTGAAGTTCATATCCACGCTGCTTACCGTATATTGTAGATGGTTAAGTTGAAGTTCATGTCCACGCTGCTTACCGTATATTGTAGATGGCTAAGTTGGAGTTTATGTCCACGCTGTTTACCGTATATTGTAGATGGTTAAGTTGGAGTTCATGTCCACGCTGCTTACCGTATGTTGTAGATGGTTAAGTTGGAGTTCTTGTCCACGCTGGTTACCGTATGTTGTAGATGGTTAAGTTGGAGTTCACGTCCATGCTGCTTACCGTATGTTGTAGATGGTTAAGTTGGAGTTCATGTCCACGCTGCTTACCGTATGTTGTAGATGGTTAAGTTGGAGTTCATGTCCACGCTGCTTACCGTATGTTGTAGATGGTTAAGTTGAAGTTCATGTCCACGCTGTTTACCGTATATTGTAGATGGTTAAGTTGGAGTTTATGTCCACGCTGTTTATCGTATATTGTAGATGATTAAGTTGGAGTTCATGTCCACGCTGTTTATCGTATATTGTAGATGGTTAAGTTGGAGTTCATGTCCACGCTGCTTACCGTATGTTGTAGATGGTTAAGTTGAAGTTCATGTCCACGCTGTTTACCGTATATTGTAGATGGTTAAGTTGGAGTTTATGTCCACGCTGTTTATCGTATATTGTAGATGATTAAGTTGGAGTTCATGTCCACGCTGTTTATCGTATATTGTAGATGGTTAAGTTGGAGTTTATGTCCACGCTGCTTACCGTATGTTGTAGATTGTTAAGTTGGAGTTCATGTCCACGCTACTTACCGTGTGTTGTAGATGGTTAAGTTGGAGTTCATGTCCACGCTACCTACCGTGTATTGTAGATGGTTAAATTGGAGTTCATGTCCACGCTGTTTACCGTATATTGTAGATGATTAAGTTGGAGTTAATGTCCACGCTGTTTACCGGATGTTGTAGATGGTTAAGTTGGAGTTTATGTCCACGCTGTTTACCGTATATTGTAGATGGTTAAGTTGAAGTTCATATCCACGCTGCTTACCGTATATTGTAGATGGTTAAGTTGAAGTTCATGTCCACGCTGCTTACCGTATATTGTAGATGGCTAAGTTGGAGTTTATGTCCACGCTGTTTACCGTATATTGTAGATGGTTAAGTTGGAGTTCATGTCCACACTGCTTACCGTATGTTGTAGATGGTTAAGTTGAAGTTCATGTCCACGCTGCTTACCGTATATTGTAGTTGGTTAAGTTGGAGTTCATGTCCACGCTGCTTACCGTATGTTGTAGAAGGTTAAGTTGGAGTTCATGTCCACGGTGCTTACCGTATGTTGTAGATGGTTAACTTGGAGTTTATGTCCACGCTGTTTACCGTATGTTGTAGTTGGTTAAGTTGGAGTTCATGTCCACGCTGCTTACCGTATGTTGTAGATGGTTAAGTTGGAGTTCATGTCCACGCTGCTTACCGTATGTTGTAGATGGTTAAGTTGGAGTTTATGTCCACGTTGTTTACCGTATATTGTAGATGGTTAAGTTGTAGTTCATGTCCACGCTGCTTACCGTATGTTGTAGATGGTTAAGTTGGAGTTCATGTCCACGCTGCTTACCGTATGTTGTAGATGGTTAAGTTGGAGTTCATGTCCACGCTGCTTACCGTATGTTGTAGATGGTTAAGTTGGAGTTCATGTCCACGCTGCTTACCGTATGTTGTAGATGGTTAAGTTGGAGTTCTTGTCCACGCTGGTTACCGTATGTTGTAGATGGTTAAGTTGGAGTTCACGTCCATGCTGCTTACCGTATGTTGTAGATGGTTAAGTTGGAGTTCATGTCCACGCTGCTTACCGTATGTTGTAGATGGTTAAGTTGGAGTTCATGTCCACGCTGCTTACCGTATGTTGTAGATGGTTAAGTTGAAGTTCATGTCCACGCTGTTTACCGTATATTGTAGATGGTTAAGTTGGAGTTTATGTCCACGCTGTTTATCGTATATTGTAGATGATTAAGTTGGAGTTCATGTCCACGCTGTTTATCGTATATTGTAGATGGTTAAGTTGGAGTTCATGTCCACGCTGCTTACCGTATGTTGTAGATTGTTAAGTTGGAGTTCATGTCCACGCTACTTACCGTGTGTTGTAGATGGTTAAGTTGGAGTTCATGTCCACGCTACCTACCGTGTATTGTAGATGGTTAAATTGGAGTTCATGTCCACGCTGTTTACCGTATATTGGATGATTAAGTTGGAGTTCATGTCCACGCTGTTTACCGGATGTTGTAGATTGTTAAGTTGGAGTTCATGTCCACGCTACTTACCGTGTGTTGTAGATGGTTAAGTTGGAGTTGATGTCCACGCTACCTACCGTGTATTGTAGATGGTTAAATTGGAGTTCATGTCCACGCTGTTTACCGTATATTGTAGATGATTAAGTTGGAGTTAATGTCCACGCTGTTTACCGGATGTTGTAGATGGTTAAGTTGGAGTTTATGTCCACGCTGTTTACCGTATATTGTAGATGGTTAAGTTGAAGTTCATATCCACGCTGCTTACCGTATATTGTAGATGGTTAAGTTGAAGTTCATGTCCACGCTGCTTACCGTATATTGTAGATGGCTAAGTTGGAGTTTATGTCCACGCTGTTTACCGTATATTGTAGATGGTTAAGTTGGAGTTCATGTCCACACTGCTTACCGTATGTTGTAGATGGTTAAGTTGAAGTTCATGTCCACGCTGCTTACCGTATATTGTAGTTGGTTAAGTTGGAGTTCATGTCCACGCTGCTTACCGTATGTTGTAGAAGGTTAAGTTGGAGTTCATGTCCACGCTGCTTACCGTATGTTGTAGATGGTTAAGTTGGAGTTCATGTCCACGCTTCTTACCGTATATTTTAGATTATTAAGTTGGAGTTCATGTCCACGCTGCTTACCGTATGTTGCAGATTGTTAAGTTGGAGTTTATGTCCACGCTGTTTACCGTATATTGTAGATGGTTAAGTTGGAGTTCATGTCCACGCTGTTTATCATATATTGTAGATAATTAAGTTGGAGTTTATGTCCACGCTGTTTATCGTATATTGTAGATGATTAAGTTGAAGTTCATGTCCACGCTGTTTATCGTATATTTAACAAGATTTAACAAGATTTGCCATCCAAGCCAAAGGCCCAGATGGCAAGTGGACAAGGAAGCCATTGGCTTATCGAGAGTCCAACAATGTTCATCTACTTATAGCCCGCCCTCCTGAGATATGTGTCAACCTTGTTTTTAAACATATTCACGCTGCTAGCAGTTACACAATCTGTAGACAATTTGTTCCATTCATTTATTGTCCTCTGTGAGAACGAGTGCTTCCTGATGTCCAATCTACATTGATCCTTTACTAATTTTACCTCATGTCCTCTAGTTCTGCTATCCTTCTTGAGTGAGAAAAACATATTTCTATCAATATTTTCATACCCATTCAATATCTTAAAAACTTCAATCTGATCTCCTCTTAACCTCCTTGTCTCTAGAGTTGTTAAACCACATTCTTTCAGGCGTTCTTCATAACTAAGGTCTCTCAGTTCTGGAATCATTTTAGTTGCTCTCCTTTGTATGCGTTCAAGCGTATCTATATCCTTCTTACAATATGGTCTCCATGCTTGTATACAGTATTCTAAATGAGGACTAACTATTGCTTTATAAAGAGGTATAATTAACTTGTTTCCCTTGTATGTTATGTTTCTTCTAATCAATCCAAGAATTTGATTACCCTTTGAAGCTGCAATACCACACTGCTCTGAAACTTTCATATCAGCGCTTATTGTAACTCCTAAGTCCTTTTCTTTTACAGTAGTACCCAGAACAGTATCTCCCATTTTATAGTTTACATTCAAGTTCCTATGTCCTGTATGTAGGGATTTACATTTCCCAAAATTGAACAACATCTGCCATTTCTCAGACCATTTCACTAATCTGTCTAGATCGTTTTGTAAATGTTGTTTATCACCATCAGTATTAACCTTTCTAAACAGTTTTGTGTCATCCGCAAATTTCAGTACGTTACTTGTTATACTGTCGTCCAAGTCATTGATATAAATTAAGAATAATATAGGTCCTAATACTGATCCTTGAGGTACCCCACTCAAAACCGATTTCCAATTTGAAACTTCTCCATCTACTACAACTCGCTGTCTTCTGTTAGTCAGCCATTGTTCTATCCAGTCAGTTATGCTATCCCCGATACCATGGGCTTTTAATTTAAGTAGTAATCTTTGATGTGGCACTTTGTCAAAAGCTTTCTGAAAATCTAAGTAGATAATATCTACTGGCGATCCCACGTCTATCCACTTAGTGATTTCTTCCAAAAAACATAACATATTTGTTAAGCATGACCTCGCTTTAAGGAATCCATGTTGAGATGAATTTAATAATTTATGCTTAACGAGGAATTCCACCATATGGTCTTTAATTAACCTTTCTAATAATTTACAAATCACTGACGTTAAACTCACTGGTCTGTAATTCTCTGACTTATTTCTCGAACCCTTTTTAAGTAATGGTATGATGTTTGCTTCTTTCCATTCAAACGGAACAACTCCCTCTTTTAATGACAAGTTGAATACTCTTGCAAGTGGTATACTGATTTGTTCTACTGTTTCCATTAGTAATTTTGGAGGAATCCCATCCACTCCGGGTGATTTGTTATCCTTCATTGCCTTTATTTTCTTAGCTACCAATTCTGGAGTTACAACTAACCGACCTAAATAGTCAGATTTAGCCCCCTGAAATTTAGCATCAGCAACTGGTAATGAACTAATATCTTCTTTGGTAAACACTGAACTGAAGTAACCATTTAGGTCTTCCGCCATTAAAAACCCCTGTGATATTATATTTCCAGCACTGTCTTCTAGAGGTCCAACCTTGTCTTGTACGTTTTGTTTACTCCTGACATATGCATAAAAACTCTTGCTGTCATTTTTTATGTTACATGCTAGTTTTTGCTCATAGCTTCTTTTAGATTGTCTGATTTCAGTTGTAGCTGCATTAAGTGCCTCTTTGTATTTTGCATAGTCTTCGTCCTTTCTGGTACGCCTATAAACCCTCCACATAGTTTGTTTTAGCATTATTTTTCTAATAGCCTCTTTTGACAAGTGTTTCTTTCTACACCGTTTTCCTTGTTTTTGGAAGGGAACAAATTTATCGATGATACTCTCAATTTCATATTTTAGAATATTCCAACATTCAATTGCGGTCTTATTCATCAGCATGTTATTCCAATCTAGCTTTGCTAAGTATTTTCTCATATCTTTGTAGTTACCTTTGTGGAAGTTTCTCTTGTACGTTTTCTTATTTTTACTTTCTGATTTTACATTGATGTCAAAATGTATTTGATTATGGTCACTATTACCCAATGGTTCAAATATTTTTACATTGTCCACTAATTCTTTTTGTGATGACAAAACTATATCTAATACATTTTCTCCCCTGGTTGTTTCTAGTACGTGCTGAGTAAGAAAGCTATCCTGGATTAAAAATAGAAATTGTTGGTCTTCAATCCCTGTGCTCTCTAGAGAATTCCATTGTATGTGTCCATGGTTAAAATCTCCCATTATGATACATTCCCCTTTACTAACTTCCTTTATAGCGTTTTTTTATTTTTGTGTTGTCCTCTTCGTTTATATTTGGACTTCGGTAAACTAATCCAATAGTTAATTTTGAATTTCCTGAAACAATTTTGCACCAAACAGCTTCATCGCAATCTGCTTCCCTTTCTAGTTTTATTTCATAAGCCTGAATAGATTCTTTAACATATAAAATAACTCCCCCGCCCCTTCTTCCTATTCGATCTTTCCTAAACATTACATATCCTGTCAGTCCTAATTCAGCATCTGTTATATCTATGTTGGCCCATGATTCAGTTATACCAATTACGTGAGGATCAATATCTTCTACCATAATGTTTAATTCGTTTTTTTATTTACTATGCTCCTTGCATTTAAACTTACGCATCTATAACCTTTTTCAGAGATGTTTTTCGGATGATTTGATATTGGTTTATCTGTGCTAGTGGCCTCTTGTTCTGCTTGAGACACCTCTAGGTAACCCCCCTGCACTTCTAGTTTAAAGAATGTTTACTTCCAAAAATATTTGTCATTGTACCCAAGTCACTATCTACTGCTGCTGAAAGTTTGTCCGCGAATACTGCCGCCCCCTTTCCACTTAAATGAAGCCCATCCTTCATGTACATATCAGCCCTCCCAACAAAACTTCCCCATAAATCCACAAATCCATTGTAGATGGTTAAGTTGGAGTTCATGTCCACGCTGCTTACCGTATGTTGTAGATGGTTAAGTTGGAGTTTATGTCCACGCTGTTTATCGTATATTGTAGATGATTAAGTTGGAGTTCATGTCCACGCTACTTACCGTGTGTTGTAGATGGTTAAGTTGGAGTTCATGTCCACGCTACTTACCGTGTGTTGTAGATTGTTAAGTTGGAGTTCATGTCCACGCTACTTACCGTGTATTGTAGATGGTTAAATTGGAGTTCATGTCCACGCTGTTTACCGTATATTGGATGGTTAAGTTGGAGTTCATGTCCACGCTGTTTACCGTATATTGTAGATGGTTAAGTTGGAGTTCATGTCCACGCTGCTTACCGTATGTTGTAGATGGTTAAGTTGGAGTTCATGTCCACGCTGCTTACCGTATGTTGTAGATGTGGTTAAGTTGGAGTTTATGTCCACGCTGCTTACCGTATGTTGTAGATGGTTAAGTTGGAGTTCTTGAGTTTTTACACGCAACAATACTACGACCGTGTCACGATTCACGACATAGAGGACACTTCAACGACACAGTTGGGGACATTCAGTGGTCAACATCTACCGGGCGATATCTTCTCGGACAGCGACATATTGGTTTCCTTTCAATCGAGTAGTTATTATACAAGAACCGGCTTCAAGGTTAAGTACACCGTTTTGGAGAATAGCTGTGGTAAGTAGCAACAATTACTATAGTTTTAATTCCTCGTCAAGTAAGCTTGCAAGTGAAGAGCAGATATTATCAAAGCCTTCCGATGAACCTAGATGATTAATATAAGCTGATAACGTGTTGCAGATAATCACAGGACATTACCTTTCCGAAATAATCAATAGTTGTCATCCTTTGCCGTTTACAATTAAAGTAGCAGCATTAAGACAAATATGTTTTTTTTTCGTTTTGCACACACACACACACACACACACACACACACACACACACACACACACACACACACACACACACACACACACACACACACACACACACACACACACACACACGCGCGCGTTCAGTTGATACGAATGTTTGTTTATTGCCTGAAGTGACGCGAGTAAGGCATCAAACTACTAATTATTTCTATGTTTACCACATCTTGTGAAGAAATTCATACTTGTTGTTGTTTCTAGATGACACAAGGTGAATGTTTGTTTATTGCAGGAAGTGACATAAATCCGGTAATAATGGGCGGATCATTGGGAGTGTTCGGCATCAATGAAACTGAGTATGGAAACAACATGAGATGCGTCTGGAATATTCAGGTCAATGACTCTATGGTAAGCCGCTGACATAACTACATTGTAGTATTAATTAACTATCCGACATGAAATATTTTTATGTATCGATATATTTTCATTTGTGAAATCATTGAAATAAATAAAATGTTATGGTATCAGGATGAATATCTTAGTCATTCAGATGTCATATAATGTGTCACCTTTTGGCAGATATGGTTTATCATTGTTACACATTGTGGACAGGACATTCTTCACTCGAAACAACGCTATTAGTGTTATGTCACGGTAATTACTGAATTTTGTAGATAATTAAGTTGGAGTTCTTGAGCTTCGATACGCATCAATACTACGACCGTGTCACGATCCAAGACACTTCAACACTGTTGGGGATATTCAGCGGACAGCGTATACCGGGTGACATATTCTCGGACAGCGACATTTTTATATCCTTTCAATCGAATAGTTATCATACAAGAACCGGCTTCAGGATTAAGTACACCGTTTTGGAGAATAGCTGTGGTAAGCAACAACAACTGCCATTTCTCCTCAAATAAGTCAGGAGACGATATTATTAAAGCGAGTTCCGCTGAAACTAGATTCACTACCTTACGGTTAGGCTTACGCTTGTTCTTACACCAACTAATCACACTACAACTAAAACAGCAGGCGTTATAGTTGATACGATGTATTCGTTGCTGTCTTGATAATGTGTGAAATATGTTCGGGCTGAGATCAATCACGTGTTGTCATGGATAAGCGATTGTTCTGCAAACAGTTTTTAGATTGTTACGTGATCCGCCAGATGCACCATGGGTAATTGCGGGTAGCCTATATTACACACAATTGCGGCATACTTCATTTATTTACTAAGGGACATTTGTATTTCCAACCAATACTTTCCCACGTTGTCCTATGTCAAACAATGTAAATATGCTCTGAATGGTAGGGCCTATGAATATTTATGTCGTATTACATATGAAAGAGTCTAGCAACACACTGCTATCTGAAATGTATTATTTTGTGTTTTAACACATTTAAATTCTTTTTATTATTTGTCGCGCATCGTTTTGTTTTAGAATGTTCCTTATCAGTCCGTAGTGTCCATCGATAGGTAATGTTTCGACCCTTCCTTCCGTCCTTCTTTCCTCCCTTCCGCGCACGCATGTAGACCGTCATGACTTACAGGTTTATAGATACTACGCGCGCTTGATCTACTTTAAAAAAAAATAATCAGATCAGAAACACACGTGTCCAGGTTTCGGGTAGAGATTCTAGACGCTAAATAATGGCTAAATTACTAAGCCAATAAACTACATTTTTTTATTCAAGGAACGTTTTTTTTCTTGTTGGAATGATATTACATATTATCTATTGCAGGAAGTGACGCAAATCCGGTAATAATGGGTGGATCCGTGGGATCGTTTGGCATCAATGAAACTGAGTATAAACGCTATATGAGATGCGTCTGGAAGATTGAGGTCAACTTCAATACGGTAAACCGCTTAGAAAAACAATACACTGAAAATTCTAAAAAACTACCTGACATGACATATTTATATGTTACAGTATATTTGTTTAATGTTAAACGATTGACATGCATATATATAATTATAACGTGTCTCTCAGTCACACAGATGTCATATACGTTGTCACATATTGGCTGGACTGGTTGAGAATTCTTCACATGAAAAACTACTTTATTAATTTATGTCATGCTGATGATTGAATGTTGTAGACACTAAAGTTGGAGTTCTTGAGCTTTGACACCGACTACTACGACCGTGTCACGATTCACGACAGAGAGGACACTTCGACGACACAGTTGGGGACATTCAGTGGTCAACGTCTACCGGGTGACATCTTCTCGGACAGCGACATATTGGTTTCGTTTCAATCGAATAGTTACTGGACAAGAACCGGCTTCAGGGTTAAGTACACCGCTTTGGAGAATAGCTGTAGTAAGTAACAACAACGACAAGTCAAGAGGCAATATTACTAAAGCGAGTTCCGCTGAAAGAAATTATTACAAGCTGATGACATGGTGCAATTTTTTCGAGGGCCATTCTCTTTTCCAAAATTATCTAGCAAACAATAGTTGTTTCACTTACTTTCCACTCGTCTCATTTTAAATTAATTGTGGCGAAAATTCAAATCTGCCTAGTATCCACTACAACATGCCAGCTCTAGTATCCACTACAACATGCCAGCTCTAGTATCCACTATGACATGCTAGCTTGTTTGTGCAATATGTTGTATGTCATTTTTATGAAATCATCAGGTCAACTTTTAAATTATTAAATTCTTGATCCAGCATTTATTGAAGTGAAAATAGCAACCCTGAAAACTCACGAATTCCACCCTTAATGAAATTTCATAACTTTGTCATGTGATCGGCGAGAGGATGGATAACCAGCCCTTCAAAGTCAATTCTTTCGATGATTTAAAAAAAAATGCGCACTTTTGTTATTAAAACTGCGGATATTACTTAAAATATTCACACCCTACATATATTACTTAAACTATTCACACCCTACATATGAGGACATCAACAAAATTGATTCGCGACAGGCTAAAGCAATTGAGGATGGAGTTTAAAAAATACTGTTTCGTTTTTGCTCGACTGTCGTTCCTGTCGATTTCTTACGTTATCGCTCGGTTGTTATTGCTGACATGAAAGTTTCAGAGCAATGTGGGATTGCTGCTTCGGAAGGAAATCAAATTCTAGGGCTAATTAGGAGAACTATCATGTATTAAGAGAAACAGCCAATTGTACCCCTGTACAAAGCAATGGTTAGACCACATTTGGAATATTGTATTCAAGCATGGAGGTCATATCGTAAAAAGGACATAGACAAGCTAGAAAGAATACAACGAAGAGCAACTAAAATGAATCCACAATTGAGATACCTTAGTTACGAAAGTCGCTTATTACAATGTGGTTTGACAACACTAGAAACCTGGAGACTAAGAGGAGACCAAATATAAGTGTTTAAAATAGTGAACGGTTATGAGGATGTTGATAGAAATATATTCTTCAAACTTAAAGAAGGCAGTAGAACCAGAGGACACAAAGCAGCAATAGTTAAGGAACAGTGTATGTTGGGCATGAGAAAGTACTCTTTCTCACAGAGGGTGATAAATGAATGGAACAAACTGCCAAATGATTGTGTTAATGCTAGTGGTGTGAATATGTTTAAAAATAGAATTGACAGATATTTGATAAGGGTGGACTACACATAGATGAGAAAATTGTTGGACTCTCGATAAGCCAATGGCTTCCTTGTCCACTTGCCATCTGGAACTTGTTGTTTGGGATGACAATCTTGTTAAATCTTGCTAAATATTATAACATTAAAATGTTTCGGATAATTATTTTGTTGGTTAGTACCACTAATTTGTTGCAGCAACTGCACTACTATTCTCTTGTAGATATTCACAGACAATATGTTTTTCAATGTGTGCATAGCGTACATATTCATAATAATTATACTGAAGCAAGAAATTCCAAACATCTTCCACTCTCTGACTGAATAATCGCTGTCAAAGAATGGCGTCGTTCTGTAGAATGAATAGCAGATTCTGAAACATGCAAATGTCGTGCAATGTATCAAATGCTTCTTTCAGACCGTTTTTCCATTCAGCAAACATCTCTCGTGTCTTTACATCACCGATCAGCTTTGCATGTCCTTGGTTCCATCGATGCCAAGAAGAATCAAATATGCCATTGTCAACAAGGGTGGTTCCAACAAATAGTGAATTAACATTTTCATCAACGTCATATGCGAAAAAATATGTGCATCACTCAACGGCTAATGTTATTGCTGTCGCTTCTTGTTGAGATGAGATTTTGTTTATTGCAGGAAGTGACGCAAATCCTGTAGTAATGGGCGGATCAGTGGGGTCGTTCGGCATTAATGAAACTGAGTATGGAAACAACATGAGGTGCGTCTGGAAGATTCGGGTCAACTTCAATATGGTAAGCCGTTTAGAAAAGCACATTGTAAAGATTACTTAATTTAATTAACTATCCCACCTTAAATATTGATATGTACCAGTTTATTTTCATATACCAAACGACTGACATATTTATTATCAGAATTTTATTTTAATGTATTACACAGATGTCATATAATTTGCTACCTGTTGCTGATAAGCTTTGACATAATGACAATAGTAATATTCATTTTGTATAGCGCCACATCATGTGCAGCGCTTCACAGAGAATACGTTTAAAGTAGTACGTTTTAGATAAATACTTACAATGCTTACGTTGTCACAAACTGTGGGCATAATTCGAATTATTTACTTTGAAATTAGTATCTTATGTCACACTGATTCAGCTTCACCTTCATCTCTTGACCGGGACGGTCGTAGGTGCGCCATTCACAAACATTCCTCTCCAGCGTTGTCTGTCCTCTGCTGTATGTAGAAGGGTCGATAAGTTTGTGTGTGTCCATTCTGGTATGTTTGTTAGTTAGCCCTTTTTCTTCTGGCGGCCGCGTCTTCTCTGTGGGTGCCTTGCAAGGTGATTTTTGAAATGGAGGTCTGCCGGGTAATATGGTAAAACCAGGAGAGCTGATGTCGTTTCACCGTTGACAACAAAGGCTCTTGCTTTCCAGCAAGGGAATCCACTTGTTGTCTCACATATGCGAAGTATCTTGAAGCATTTTATGTTAAATGCTCGTATGCGCTTCTCTGTCTCTGCTGTCGGAATCCAGCTCTCGCATACATGGGGAGGATGGATACTGCGAGTGCTCTTTCGAGCTTGAGCTCGGTTTGGAAGCTGATGTATTTGCTCTTCCAGGTGATTTCCAGTATTGACATAGACATGGCCACGGTGATCCTTGTTTCGATTTCCTTTGTCGAGGTGCCATCTTTCCTTAAGGTGACCCTAGATATTTGAAAGGGTCTACTTCCTCAAGGTTCTGACCGTTCATCATGGTATCAATGGGGGTGTTCTGTTAACAAGTACTTTGCTTTTCTCTGAGCTGACTTCCATCCCACCAGCTCTTGACATTTCTTCCAATATTGTGGTGAGGTCCTGAAATTCATTCTCGCTGCCTCCATAATTGCAATATTGTCTGCAAAAAGAAGATTATAAATAGCCCTTCCTCCAATAGATATGGCGGTGTTGACGTCTTGGAGGGTCTCCTGCATGGTGAGCACCTCTGACGAACTCGTACAGTTGTCCTGACAAGTTCTCCAAGTTGGTTGCTCAGAAATACTGCACTGTTTGGGTTGGCATACGGTGCATGTATGACTTGTATCAGATCTTCGTCGACATTTTAGTTTCTCATGATGATGATGCTGGATTTGAAAGGTCTTGGAGCAAACATATAGTCAACTAATTGTGTTTTTCCATTACGCGATAGTTTGAGCGGGTGTATCTTGTTAGCTAAGGTGAGTGTGTGACTATTTCCGAAATCAAGATGTCCTAGTCATCTAGCATTGATTTCTCCTGCGCCAAAGCGGCCTAATGCAACCCCATTTTGGTGTTTGGATTCCACTCGTCTGTCTCACAGTTTGTGTTGTTCCTCTGTTGTTGTATCCCCAAAATGCTGATTACTGAATGTTGCAGATAATTAAGTTGGAGTTCTTGAGCTTGGACACTCAAGACTACTACGACTACGTCACGATCCAAGACGGTTCGGCACTGTTGGGGACATTCAGTGGTCAACGTCTACCGGGCGACATCTTCTCGGACAGCGCCATTTTGATTGCCTTTCAATCGAATAGTTATTATACAAGAACCGGCTTCAGGGTCAAGTACACTGCTTTGGAGAATGGCTGTGGTAAGTGGCAATAATCACAATGCAATACGTACCTCTTCAATCAAATGTGCCATTTTAGCAAGGCAAGAATTTTAAACAAACTCCATATTCTACTACTAAGTTTCAGAGCAGTGTGATATTGCAACTTCAAAGGTTAATCAAATTAGTGTGTTGATTAAGAGAAATATAGCATACTATGGAAAATAGCTACTTTTACCTCTGTATAAAGAAGTAGTTAGGCTTCACTTAGAATACTGTATACTAGCTTGTATATCGTAAGAAGGATGTGTATACGCCAGAACGAACACAAGAGGAGAGCAAATGACATTATTCCAGAACTGAGATATCTTACTTATGAAGAACACTTAATAGAATGTGGATTAACAACCCTAGAGAAAAGGAGGTTAAGAGGAGATTAAATCGAAGTTTTTAAGATATTGAATAAGTATATAAAATATTTGTAGACATATTTGTTTCACACTTAAGAAATATAGTAGAACTAGAATACACAAAGTAACATTAGTGAAGGTCAGTGTAGACTGGATATCAGAAAGAACTCATTATCGCATAGAACAATAAATCAATGCAATACACTATCTACACATATTGTGAAACAAATTCTAGCAGTGAGAATATGTTTAAAAAGTCGGCTTCCTTTCCAACTTGCCACGTGTGTATTTTGCCAATATAACAATGTCGTCATAGTAAACGTATATCAATGTTTTGTGTAAGACATACTTTATAGTTGTTGTTTCTAGTTGAGATGAGGTGAATGTTTGTTTATTGCAGGAAGTGACGCAAATCCGGTAACAATGGGTGGGTCGGTGGGAGTGTTCGGCATTAATCGAGCCGAGTATAGAAACAATATGAGATGCGTCTGGAAGATTGAGGTTAACGTCACTACGGTAAGTTGCATAGAAACATACATAAAAATGATGAATAAATTAAGCATCCCACATAATATATTTATATGTACGGTCTATTGCCATCCATATTGATATGCCAATCTTTTATCAGAATGTATCACATAGGTGCCACGTAATTTGCCCTTTTTGGCTGATTATGTTTGCTTATATCATACATGTTCGACAATTTAAGAAATATGTTCATGAAACCAACACGTTTTGTGTCAGGTGTTTGCTAGTATTACAGTGTAGTGGCTTACTTTGGTCGATTTGCTGCTGTCCTATTACTTTGTTCCACGATAAACCAAATATATCAGTACAATTTAAAACAATGTTGATATAAAATGAACATGAGAACATGTTTGATCTCAAAGCTGCTCATTTTATGAAAAAAAATATGTAACATGCCTTGACAAAATCATGACAAGTAGCACCTTTCCAAGAAACGTATGTTTATGTGTGCGTAACATATCAAATGTTTTTCAAATAGTATTTGTTATGTTGAGAATTACACGTATAACGTTTGACGTTTAGATAACCAACATTCACCATTTCACGACATTATTACATGTAATGTGGTATTGTTTGAGTAATTGTACCTGTTGACATCAGCACTCTCACAGCACCTTGATATATCTTCAAAGGTTGCTTAACATAGGGTGTCATGAACCGTCAGGTGAACACGCACAATTCTCATAAACGGTGGTTCATCTAACACTATGGACAGGTATGAAAGTGACTGGTGCGTAAATGTTCCGAAACTATTTACCATGGGCACACAACACTGATCAACATTGCTGTCGTGCCACGTTTCCTAAGTGATCGTCAACCTTTCCATGTATGTAATTAGAAACCGATTTATTACTATAACATTTTGATAATAATATAAGCTTCACCCCTTGTTGAAATACTTCATGTGCTTATACATGTGCGGCCAACTTACAGTTAGATAGTGTTTGGTGTTATATGAAATAGCATACTGATGTTAAATCCTTGAGATTTTCAGAAAACTCTCAAGGTTTAAACAGAAAACTTTCGATAAAGTGCCACATCAAAGATTGGTACTTAAACTAAAAGCCCATGGCATAGGTAATGGCGTAATCAACTGGATAGAAAAGTGGCTTACACACAGAAGACAGACACTAATAGCAGATGGAGAAATTTCAAACTGGAAATCTGTTTTGAGTGGGGTACCACAAGGATCAGTATTAGGCCCTATACTGTGTTTAATACATATATAAATGATTTGGAAGATGATATATCTAGCAATGTACTCAAATTTGCAGAAGACACAATTATTCAGAAAGGTTACTAATGATACAGATAAACAAAGTTTACAAGATGATCTAGATAAATTAGTTAAATGGTCAGAAAAATGGCAAATGTTATTCAATTATGGGAAGTGTAAATGTATGCACATAGGACATGGAAAGATGGACGAAGAATATAAAATGGGGGATGCTGTACTAGGTAGAACCACACAAGAAAAGGACTTAGGAGTAACATTTAATGCTGACATGAAAGTTTCAGAGCAACGTGGGATTGCTGCTTCGAAAGGAAATCAAATTCTAGGGCTAATTAGGATAATTATAATGTATAAGGAGACATAGCTAATTATACCCCTGTACAAAGCAACAGTTATACCACATTTGGAATATTGTATTCAAGCATGGAGGCCGTATCGTAAAAAAGGACATAGACAAACTAGAAAGAATACAGCGAAGAGCAACTAAAATTATTCCAGAATTGAGAGATGGTTTGACAACTAAGAGGAGACCAAATAGAAGTGTTTAAAATAGTGAACGGTTATGAGGATGTTGATAGGAATATGTTCTTCAAACTTACAGAAGGCAGTAGAACCAAAGGACACAAAGCAGCATTAGTTAAGGAGCAGTGTAGGTTGGACATGAGATGGATGAGGGTGATAAATGAATGGAAAAAACTGCCAAATGATTATTGTGTTAATGCTAGTCGAGTGAATATGTTTAATAATAGAATTGATAGATTTCTGATAAGGGCGGGCTACGCATAGATGAGAATATTGTTGGACTCTCGATAAGCTAATGGCTTCCTTGTCCACTTGCCATCTGGAACTTGTTGTTTGGGATGGCAATCTTGTTAAATCTCTCGAAAGTTTTTATGTCATGACGTTCTTTTTTTGTTCGCACGCCGGCAATTCACTTGGAGTTCCTGAACTTCCATACAGAGTCGGGTTGTGATAAAGTAAGCGTTGATGACGGAGATACCAATGTGAAGTCATTGTTGGAAACATTCAGTGGTTCCAGCTTACCACGTGCCATATATTCTGACGACTCCCTCTTCATAGTATTTAGGACTGACGGTTCGGTGATATCGTCAGGATTCAGGATCAAGTACACAGTTCTAGAGAACACCACTGGTAAGTATGAATGAAATGATTGCGTAGTTGACAAAATGATAATATGTTTCTTTCACACGTCCAGAGTGATCGAAATGGGGGAGGGTGGATATGTGGGTATGTGGGGAGGATGGATGTGTGTGTGTGTGTGTGTGTGTGTGTGTGTGTGTGTGTGTGTGTGTGTGTGTGTGTGTGTGTGTGTGTGTGTGTGTGTGTGTGTGTGTGTGTGTGTGTGTGTGTGTGTGTGTGTGTGTGTGTGTGTGTGTGTGTGTGTGTGTGTGTGTGTGTGTGTGTGTGTGTGTGTGTGTGTGTGTGTGTGTGTGTGTGTGTGTGTGTGTGTGCATATAGGTGTGTATATGTGTGTGGGCATATGTGGGGTGGGGTGGAGGTGTGTGATTGTTAGGGGTGTGCAATCTATACCTACCTTTGCCAGATAATTATTCACATCGCCCCTCCATCTTAGTGTTGGTCTTCTTCTTCTCCTTCTGTCACCCTCTTCTATGGTCCACGCTCTCTCTGGCAGCAATCTCCTGTCACCCATTATGTGGACATTTCCTGCCCATGACAGTCTTTTCCCAATAACTTCCTTTTCAGGTGATTCTTCATTTCATTCGGGTTTTTTTTTTGCATTTCCTCTACTTACGGATTCTCAACTATTTTTTAACCTATGTATTTATTAATTTACTGCAGCCTGTGACGGGACTCCAGTCATAATGGAAGGATCACTTGGAACGTTTGGCATCCATGTAGCCCAATATGACAATATCAGATGTGGTTGGCATATTCAAGTGGAAAAAGCAAAGGTGACCGAACGAACTAATTATATAACATTTATATAATTTGACGTAATGATGTAATATTGGCACAATTAGTAACAGGCCGAGTTTCCCGGCATTGCACGGCAGAAACGGCAATGACTTATTACTTCTTGCACTGCCCAGTCATGTTCTGGTAATGCATTGGACGTTTGACGTAGATCGCGTAACAATGTCAATGGTAGAAACACTTGTACGTAGCTATTGTTCTGAATTACGTAATTTACGCCAAATACCCACACATAACTTCCTTCGTAATGCCCAATCACCCACATAGCTTCCTTCGTAATACCCAAACAGGATTTCGAATATAGTTTAATGTACGAACCATCCCCGTGGGTTCCCGGGCACCATGGACCCTCGGGCACCATGGGCCACTTGGCAACATGGGGCCCCAGGCAGAATGGCCCCTAGGCACCATGGTCCCCCGGGCAACATGGGGCCCCGGGCACTATGGTCCCCCGGGTATGCTTACATAATGTCACACCCATACATGCGAACCTAGCGGAGATATGAGACAACAACCATACGTACAGATATAGGCACAAACTACTTAATTGAACAGATTGTTTCTCAAATTGTACAGCACAAACGACAGGTGTACAACAAACGTTTGATTAAATTATGTAAATGAAACGTTCTTAGGTAACGCAGTAATCCGTCCGTGAGACAACTACAATGGCATTATACTTCAGCACACAAACACGCAGGCACGCACGCACGCACACACGCACGCACGCACGCACGCACGCACACACACACACACACACGCACGCACGCACGCAAACACACACACACACATATGCACACACACACATGTGGGTGTGTGTGCGTGCGTGTATGCGCGCGTGCGCATGTTTGTGTATGCGTGCATGTGCATATTGCAGTTAATGTTTAATATACCTTAACCTTTGCGTATTATTTATGCATTGCAAACAAAACTGCCTGTTGTAGCGACTGCGACTACATTTTCTAAAGTTCGGGCTTGACGGTAGATACAACTGTTACTACGATGTGGTCGACGTCTATGATGGAAACGAAACGACAGCCCCAGTGAAGTACTCGTTCTGTGGTAGCACGCGTCCTGGTGACATCATGTGCAATGGAAACACAGCGTTTGTTTCGTTCTTCACTCGTGGCTCAGGAAGACACTCTGGCTTCAGAGTCAGATACTCATCTTTTGTTCCTGTTGAAGGTAAGACAGAATGACGCTTACATGTTAGTTTCAAAAATAAGAAAGAATTACTATACATAAAGGCACAACTGTAATAATCTGCAACTGATGCACTGATTTGATAAATGTGAGGCAGAATCTCACTTAATGAATATGGAAGCGAACACACGTCATTACTCAAGATTTATACTCATAAACTGTTCATGTCAATTTAATAGCACGTGGTCCGTGGTACATGGGCTCCTTATGTAACAGGTGACACGTTAAATGCTTTCACTTGATCTGTTAAACTATTTATATGAAAACAGTATAGCCGGAGGTGTCATTCTAACTCAATCAATCATTCCGCGTCTTATCCGCATATTTGTATTGCCATTTGTCAATATATCGTCAGATATTTGTCTTGATGTGAAAAATGCGTTTTTGGTATAGCTTTTCTTGCCTAATGCAACGTTAACATAATACAAATATGTGGATTAATGGTCTTCACGTATTAATTTTTATTATTATTTACGTGGGGCGCGATAGCATACCGGTTAGAAGGCCGGACTCTCAATCGAGAGAACCCGGTTTCAAATCCCACTGCGGTCTCTTCGAACCTTTGGCAAGTTTGATCACCCCACGTTGCCACAGTTCACTCAGCTGTATAAATGAGTACCTGGCAATACAGACAGTGGTGGATATGTGAACGAATAGCCTTCGCGCAGCAATTGCAGCGTGGCTGAATACTTCCAAAAGAAGTTGAGATGGCCTTGGAATGAACTGGTCTGTCAGGGGGTGAAGTGTAAAGCGCTTTGAGCAGTCCTATGGACCGGATACCGCGCTATATAAGAACCTTTACCTTTTATTACACATTGACGATTTGTTCGCAGGTTAAAATGTATTTTCATGTAAAATATTGCTAACATTAACAGTTGCATAACTTAATATATATGTGCATGACGCAATGCATTGAGTGACACTTGTATTATTTGATCGTTCCTTTGAAACAGGTTTACATATACTGCAGGATGCGATGGCCAACCTGCCATATTGAACGGAACACGCGGTTCCATCAACTTTCGAGAATCCGAATATGAGAACAACCTAACGTGCAGTTGGAAGATTTACGTTGCACCACAGATGGTAAGCAACCGACATGATTATATGATTATATGATTATATGATTATATGAATAATTGAACTGTTCCCATTTATAGAGAAACATATTAGTACGTCGTCGAATTCGAACTATCTGCCGGCTTAGTTGTTTTAAATACATTCTTGCTTCATTGAGGCGTCATCATGTATATACAAATTTCTTTCATTCTGTCACATCTATGGCTGTGTTCTGTTCCGTGGCTCCCTTTATGAAAGTGTAAAACTAGTTCGTGTCCTGCTGCACCGTCGAAACTGCTATCCCTTTCCACGTCTCCCTGTCAGCAGACTTCTCCATCCACTTGTCTTCCACGTCTCCCTGTCAGCAGCCTTCTCCATCCACTTGTCTTCCACGTCTCCCTGTCAGCAGCCTTCTCCCTCCACTTGTCTTCCACGTATCCCTGTCAACAGCCTTCTCCCTCCATTTGTCTTCCACGTCTCCCTGTCAGCAGCCTTCTCCCTCCACTTGCCTTCCACTGCTCCCTGTCAGCAGCCTTCTCCCTCCATTTGTCTTCCACGTCTCCCTGTCAGCAGCCTTCTCCCTCCACTTGTCTTCCACTGCTCCCTGTCAGCAGCCTTCTCCCTCCATTTGTCTTCCACGTCTCCCTGTCAGCAGCCTTCTCCCTCCACTTGTCTTCCACTGCTCCCTGTCAGCAGCCTTCTCCCTCCATTTGTCTTCCACGTCTCCCTGTCAGCAGCCTTCTCCCTCCACTTGTCTTCCACTGCTCCCTGTCAACAGCCTTCTCCCTCCATTTGTCTTCCACGTCTCCCTGTCAGCAGCCTTCTCCCTCCACTTGTCTTCCACTGCTCCCTGTCAGCAGCCTTCTCCCTCCATTTGTCTTCCACGTCTCCCTGTCAGCAGCCTTCTCCATCCACTTGTCTTCCACTGCTCCCTGTCAGCAGCCTTCTCCCTCCATTTGTCTTCCACGTCTCCCTGTCAGCAGCCTTCTCCCCCCACTTGTCTTCCACTGCTCCCTGTCAGCAGCCTTCTCCCTCCACTTGTCTTCCACGTATCCCTGTCAGCAGCCTTCTCCCTCCATTTGTCAGCCTCCTCAGCCTTTCTTACATCACTCTTAACGCAGTCCTCCCATCTCAGTTTCAGCCTGCCTCTTTCCCTAGGTTCTTGGTGTTTCATCGCCTCTGTTTTCTTCTTCCATCCTCAGTAAGTGACCTGCCTACATCATCTTCTTATTATTCTTCACGTTAATATGAACTGTCAATCTCTTCCCTCTGGTCACTCATCCTCCTTATATCCGTCCTCTTGACTCCATCAATTCTTCGGACCCAGCTGATCTTGCAAACATGGTCATATTAACTGATTATAACTTTAATTTTATGCAGTCATATTTATGATGTAATGTCGCAAATATATCAAACGAAATGTGGGACATAAAATGATAACATCGTAGTGGGATCAACGAACAGATACAGCATTGTTGAAGATGCGTTTGTTAAAGCAGTAGGAACATGCGCTGGCAGCACTGGTTATTTAGCCTAGGCGTGCATGGGGACTATAAGATAACCCTCAGAACACACAACAAGTCAATGGTAGACAAACTCCGCAAATAAAGGTCCCAGAAGCAGAACAGAAAACCAAATCAGTATATCACATTGGTTTAAGATGCCGTTGAAAGAGGAGTAGTTCCACTAGAAAGGAAATAGGCATACATTGCAACGCTATGTAAACAACGCTATGTAAACAACGCTATGTAAACAACGCTATTTAAATTCGCGAACTAGTATTGAGTATCACCATGTTCGTATCATAATAAATCACCCTTCGCCATACCGAAGGCAGTATCGCGATATATCGTAGTTGCTTTGGTTTGGTTTGGTTATTTAGTTTTGATGAAATCATCGGACGCACTATTGAGTTATTGCTCCCCGGATCCGGTCACAATTCCGGGAGAAATGGGCAAGCAAGACTCGTACAAGATACTTACTATGTCATAAGGCTACTCACACTTTCGCAAGTTACCAGATCTAACAATCAAAGTCAATTTTTTTGATGATTTCAACAACGGTGTGAACCCTTTATTAAACCGTCTGCGCATATTACTTAACTTGCTCGTGCTCTGTACATTGTAGTATCAACGAACCCTATTCTGTACATTGTAGTATCAACGAACCCTATTCTGTACATTGTAATATCAACGAACCCTATTCTGTACATTGTAATATCAACGAATCCTAATTCTGTACATTGTAATATCAACGAACCCTATTCTGTACATTGTAATATCAACGAACCCTATTCTGTATATTGTAGTATCAACGAACCCTATTCTGTACATTGTAGTATCAACGAACCCTATTCTGTACATTGTAATATCAACGAACCCTATTCTGTACATTGTAATATCAACGAACCCTATTCTGTACATTGTAATATCAACGAACCCTATTCTGTACATTGTAATATCAACGAACCCTATTCTGTACATTGTAATATCAACGAACCCTATTCTCAATGCACTAAATGAATTGAGGAGGGAATGTCAAATGTTTGCAGTGCGATTATTTTTAGACATAACTGATATATAAACACTCTATTTTGTAGCAAATATGGCTAAACGTCCGTGAAGTCGTCGTTAACAACGATACAAGCTGTGATGTTGACGGTGTCACCATCTTTGACGGATATGACGGCACAGCTCCACTGGTTCAGTCAATCTGTGCCACGTCTAACTCTCTTGGTGTGGCTACCAGTGGAAACGAAGCGTTTGTGACTTTCACATCTGAGGGCTCTACGACTTATTCTTACATCAACATTGACTACACAGCCTTTACACATGTTGCAGGTAAGGTCCGTTACACATGTTGCAGGTAAGGTCCGTTACACATGTTGCAGGTAAGGTCCTTTACACATGTTGCAGGTAAGGTCCGTTACACATGTTGCAGGTAAGGTCCGTTACACATGTTGCAGGTAAGGTCCTTTACACATGTTGCAGGTAAGGTCCGTTACACATGTTGCAGGTAAGGTCCGTTACACATGTTGCAGGTAAGGTCCGTTACACATGTTGCAGGTAAGGTCCGTTACACATGTTGCAGGTAAGGTCCGTTACACATGTTGCAGGTAAGGTCCTTTACACATGTTGCAGGTAAGGTCCGTTACACATGTTGCAGGTAAGGTCCTTTACACATGTTGCAGGTAAGGTCCGTTACACATGTTGCAGGTAAGGTCCTTTACACATGTTGCAGGTAAGGTCCGTTACACATGTTGCAGGTAAGGTCCGTTACACATGTTGCAGGTAAGGTCCTTTACACATGTTGCAGGTAAGGTCCGTTACACATGTTGCAGGTAAGGTCCGTTACACATGTTGCAGGTAAGGTCCTTTACACATGTTGCAGGTAAGGTCCGTTACACATGTTGCAGGTAAGGTCCGTTACACATGTTGCAGGTAAGGTCCGTTACACATGTTGCAGGTAAGGTCCTTTACACATATTGCAGGTAAGGTCCGTTACACATGTTGCAGGTAAGGTCCGTTACACATGTTGCAGGTAAGGTCCTTTACACATGTTGCAGGTAAGGTCCGTTACACATGTTGCAGGTAAGGTCCGTTACACATGTTGCAGGTAAGGTCCGTTACACATGTTGCAGGTAAGGTCCTTTACACATGTTGCAGGTAAGGTCCGTTACACATGTTGCAGGTAAGGTCCGTTACACATGTTGCAGGTAAGGTCCTTTACACATGTTTGAGGTAAGGTTATCATTAAACGTGCATGTGCCTTGCTTCACTATATCAATTGCAGTAAACCTTTTGTTTGCTCTGATATAAGATGCTTATTTTTCCAAGTAGACGACCTGTTTTTGATTGGTTCTACTGGTCTACATGGCTGTCGATGGTTTATATGTTCAGCGGCGAAGGAACTATATTTGCCGGTTGGTTGTGTCAGTAAACAGGCAAGTTAATGTGGAATTAGATCTCACTAACCAGTATTATCAGCATGTAGCTAATCAAAAGTGGTCAACGAGACCCACTGAAGTCGTATTGTCTGCCTTCAGGCAGGTGTTAGTAAGTAACCTGCCTGTAACTCGCAGTGAGATCTCCATGTCACAAAGAACAAAACATGTTCCAGAACAAAACGATGTGCTGAATGCTTCTACGTGTGCCACTCTACAAACCCGTTGCCGACATGCACGTTGACACATTGGTTATTACTGAGACATGGCTAAAGGCGGACGATCCAGTTCCCGCTACAATGAGTATCCTGATAGTTACGTGTTTGAACACACAGCCTCAAAGCACCGAAGGAGGCACATCGTTTGAATCCGTTTGAATATTGCTCAAGGATACAACTGGTCAAAACTGCAGGCTGGTGGCGATGGGGTATTGTCGGCCTCCCTCGTCTACAAATACGGAATGACCAGACCAAATTACTGCTGAGGTTAACTCACTCATAGATGAACTCGTTACATCAACAGCTAAACTCATTGTGGTTGCTCTAGGACTTTATTCCTTGGACAGTATCCCCGGACGTTACTCCCAGACAATATGTATCATGTTAATATAGTGTTTTGGTTCTAACTCAGTAAGTTTTTTGTAGGATGTTTCGCTGATTACCCTTTGACCTTGGGAGGATCAAATGGAATATTTGGGGTCAACAGAACCCAATATCAACATGGTATGAGATGTGGTTGGAAGATTCAGGTTGATAAAACAGAGGTGAGTGATTATTTTTGGTATATTATAAGTGTACACTGCAGTAGGAATAACAACAATATAATAAAAGTGAGAACGTTCATTTCACACTAGTGAAAGATTGTAGATGTTAATAACGGTAACTGTGTAAGTGTACACTGCAGTAGGAATAACAACAATATAATAAAAGTGAGAGCGTTCATTTCACACTAGTGAAAGATTGTAGATGTTAATAAAGGTAACTGTGTAAGTGTACTCTGCAGTAGGAATAACAACAATATAATAAAAGTGAGAGCGTTCATTTCACACTAGTGAAAGATTGTAGATGTTAATAACGGTAACTGTGTAAGTGTACACTGCAGTAGGAATAACAACAATATAATAAAAGTGAGAGCGTTCATTTCACACTAGTGAAAGATTGTAGATGTTAATAACGGTAACTGTGTAAGTGTACACTGCAGTAGGAATAACAACAATATAATAAAAGTGAGAGCGTTCATTTCACACTAGTGAAAGATTGTAGATGTTAATAACGGTAACTGTGTAAGTGTACACTGCAGTAGGAATAACAACAATATAATAAAAGTGAGAGCGTTCATTTCACACTAGTGAAAGATTGTAGATGTTAATAAAGGTAACTGTGTAAGTGTACTCTGCAGTAGGAATAACAACAATATAATAAAAGTGAGAACGTTCATTTCACACTAGTGAAAGATTGTAGATGTTAATAACGGTAACTGTGTAAGTGTACACTGCAGTAGGAATAACAACAATATAATAAAAGTGAGAGCGTTCATTTCACACTAGTGAAAGATTGTAGATGTTAATAAAGGTAACTGTGTAAGTGTACACTGCAGTAGGAATAACAACAATATAATAAAAGTGAGAACGTTCATTTCACACTAGTGAAAGATTGTAGATGTTAATAACGGTAACTGTGTAAGTGTACACTGCAGTAGGAAAAACAACAATATAATAAAAGTGAGAACGTTAATTTCACACTAGTGAAAGATTGTAGATGTTAATAACGGTAACTGTGTAAGTGTACACTACAGTAGGAATAACAACAATATAATAAAAGTGAGAGCGTTCATTTCACACTAATGAAAGATTGTAGACGCTAATAACGGTAACTGTTAATGAAGGTATCACCAAACATACCATAGCAGAGCTCTGCTATGGTATCTTTGTTCCTGACACAACCTAAATGTTATTTTGTCTTTCAGAAAGTCAAGCTTCACTTCCTCAGATTTTACGTCGACCGACGATATAATTATTGTTACTACGATAGAGTTAGAATCTACGATGGAAACGACACAACGGCCCGACTGTTGAAAACACTTTGTGGCAATCATCTTCCTGAAGACATCGTGAGCAGTGGAAACGAACTGTTCGTGCATTTCTATTCAAACCATAACAACATCTATCCTGGTTTCATGATCCAATACTCGGCTGTTGAAGGTAGGATATATTTACACCACAATAGTGTAATTTTTATAAAGTATGCAACTAAAATTACAAAATGTTCACATAACTTGAAAGCACTTTCTTTGACAATTCATGGTAACGTTTTCTAAATATTTCAGTATCGCTAAGACGTACTTGTTTGGGAAATGTCATATACACATTTACCTATTCAACTAATATGTTTGATGATTTGTAATTGTTCGCTGTATTGTGGATGTTTATATATTTAAAAAATCCGTTATTATATGTTATTAAAATAATAAATACTTGTCACTTTATAGAATGCTTTTGAGTTTCCTAAATGTATTTCCCTGTACTCACCAGATTGAATCCGGATTATTTATTTGTTCTGGGGAAACATAACAGTAAATCAAATCGATTCAGATTATAATATATATATATATATATATATATATATATATATATATATATATATATATATATATATATATATATATATATATATATATATATATATATATATATATATATATATATATTACATATTCTATTATCTATAGTACAATGATATTAATGACATCATGGTTGTGTTCTACTTCCTCCTGAAGTGAATATTATTATGGTATATCAAGATTAGTAGTTTTGAATATGCGTTAATTGTTGTCAATAATAATAATAGTAATGCCGGTTCTTGGCAAAGCGCTTTTTGATTAAGTACAAATCAAAGTTAGTATGATTACACGTGTTGCAGCGAACTGCACTGCGGGAGAGTACCTCCTTTTAGAGGAGAGACGGTGCAAGCCGTGTGCACGTGGAACGTACCAGTCCAACGAGTGGCAACTTCAGTGTGACAACTGTACTTTGAACAAGACAACACTAGGACTGGGAAGTAAACATGAATCTGATTGTGTCAGTAAGTATCTGAATCAACTGTACTTTGAACAAGACAACACTAGGACTGGGAAGTAAACATGAATCTGATTGTGTCAGTAAGTATCTGAATCAACTGTACTTTGAACAAGACAACACTAGGACTGGGAAGTAAACATGAATCTGATTGTGTCAGTAAGTATCTGAATCAACTGTACTTTGAACAAGGCAACATTAGGACTGGGAAGTAAACATGAATATGATTGTATCAGTAAGTATCTGAATCAACAATATATTGCATATGAATAAGTAGATTTGACAAGATGTAACACATAATTTTTCATCCCAAGCAACAAGCTCGCAATGACAAGTTGACAATGAAGCCATTTGCTTATCGATAATCCAACGAAGGTTCACGTATGTGTAGCCCCTTCTTGAATATATCTGCCCATTTTACCTTTAGATATATTCAAACTGCCTACTTTAACACAGTCATTACATAATTGGTTATATTCGTTTATCTTATCTTGAGAACAAGTACTTTTCTCAACCAACTACACTGTTCGTTTACTAATGCTATCACGTGCCCTCTGCTTCTACTTTGACAAATCAATTAAAACAAAATCGAACCTAGCAAGGGTAATAGTTGTAATTTCACAATACCATATGAGTTTGATCAGTAAGTGATATGATGTAAATATTTTCATGTAACTGGATATACTTTTGTTTATATAAGTTATTATTCAATCGCGTATTAAATATTAAAACATTATCTTTAGAATAAATCCCAACTGCAATGTGTTGCATATAATGCAAGTGTGTATGTTATGTTTATTTCCATTGTCTGTCTTTATCCATTTAACGTGTTTCTGTTTGTCAGCCAACTGTCCCAGTGGAGAGGAATACAACATGACAAGCGGCTCTTGTGAGCCGTCTCCACGGGGTGCTTATAGAACACAGAATGTCAACGACTTGTGCGTGTCCTGTCCCAGGGATAAAACTACACGTGCCCCAGGGGCATTCACTAGAGATCAATGTGACATTGGTATGTTTTCACAGTGAAAGCTGTTAAACCTGAATTAAGTGTAAATTTATTTTATTAACAGAACACCAACATCAAAACATGCATATTTACATGTCACGAAAGTACAACTTCACTACTTGTTATTCTGTATGTTTCTATATTATAGAAAAGACATTTGAATCCACCAAACAAAAAATATCGAATTACGCGAACAAAGCTTGTATTACAACATTATTTCTTTTCACTGTTTAACATTTGTTGTGAAATGTTCTCATGCATATTTATTGACTTATCCATGTGTTTCATCTAAACTCTAATTAAGAAGATATATTTAGCACATACCCTTGTTTCATATATTCACCATTACCGTTTTATTTTCCATCCATCATTTACGTGTTATTACATTTAATTTTGCAATTTTTTTATTCGCCAACTACCCCAAGTAACAACCCGCTCACTTACCCCTACCATATTTCCTTCTTGACGCACCAACTACCCCAAGTCACAACCCGCTTACGTACCCCTACCATCTTTCTTTTTTGACTCACCCACGACACCAAGTAACAACCCGCTTATTTACCTGTATCATCTTTCCGTTTTGACTCACCCAGTGCACCACGTAACAACCCGCTCACTTACCCCTACCATCTTTCCTTCTTGACGCACCAACTACCCCAAGTCACAACCCGCTTACGTACCCCTACCATCTTTCTTTCTTGACTCACCCACTACAACAAGTCACAACCCGCTTACGTACCCCTACCATCTTTCCTTTCAAGCCGGCATCAAATTTAGCAGTTTATATTTCCTAATGGTTTACATTTATTGTCGTATTCCACTTCTCCTTTGGTTTCCTGTCTTACCTGATAATACACTCATACTGATAATACACTCATACTGATAATACACTCATACTGATAATACACTCATACTGATAATACACTCATACTGATAATACACTCATACTGATAATACACTCATACTTATAATACACTCATACTGATAATACACTCATACTGATAAGGCAGTCAGACTGGTATTGTGTGTTCTTCCACCTTGTTCCCTGCTGTACAGGGGTGAGGGAGGGTAAGGTAAATTGAGTGACTAAAACCACGTTACTGCACGACGATTTATGGACCAAGGAACAACAATCCACCAGGTAGATTGTGTCTGCACATACCTAGTTTGGCATAATTGTGTTGATAATTTCACCATTTATGCGTTATTATGTTCAACAGCAAACATTATATATATAATATTATATGTGCAGCTGACTGTCGGGAGGGACGATACTTCGCTGATTCAAGCCTGATCAGTTGCCGTCAGTGTAAGCGAGGCTACTACCAAGACAGACCCTGGCAGTTCTCTTGCATCGAGTGTCCCCCGTCAACTACAACCGTCTCCGTCCGCAGCACAAGTGAAACTGACTGCAAACGTGAGTGTGTACACACGCATGTATACCAATTACATGAACTGAGACCGTGTGTACCTGGTTTTATCTACAAATATAGTGACTCTAAAAAGCTGAGTTAATTACCCTTTATTTCAACAAGCACACACAAATGAAACCGTACAATTTACTTAATTATGTATTACTATACTGAAATATGTTGTTGAAAATTGGCAACAAATATAATACTTATATTGCTTATATAAATATATCAGTAATTAACGAGAGGCATATATACTAATGCTAAATGAAACATTTACTAAACACTACGTTTCTAAGTTTATATTATATTTTAATTGCACATTGTGTCGGCATTTTCTTTTGGCAGGTGAATGTGATTCTGGCTGGCAGCTCACTGAGAACACGAGGCAATGCATATTGTGCCCTCGAGGCTTCTACAAAAACAAAGTTGACAATTTCTACTGCCAACAGTGCCCTCGCCACCTGGTTACACCTGGCCTAGGGTCAACGGAGGCATCTGACTGCAGCCAAGGTATGCGATCCTCCTTTATCGTCTGTAGTCACTTACACGTTAATGGATTATTTTAGGCCGTTGGCTTTTTGTTTGGATACCCATATCTACTATATGTTATTGTGCGTGTGTGCGTGTGTGCGTGCGTGCTTGTTTATGTGTGCGTGTTGTGTGCGTGCGTGTGAATGTATGCATGGGTGTGTGCGTCAGTTTGTATGAGAGATGCGCGCCCCCATACATGCAGTATAATTACAATGTGCCGACCAATAGCTGCAGCTTCAAAGCTGTTCCTGCAGCAATTAAATGTTGCTTCTTCGGACTGTATTGCTTGGGTTCTTCCAATTTCTTTTACGCTTTCGCTTATTGTCTAACGGTAAATATTCGTAATACATGTGGGAACGGTTAAATGTTTTTGGTGACTTTTGAGTATGTTGCACTGTTGACTGTTTGTTGTGATAGGAAACTGCACTGCTGGACATAGAATTGTGGGTAAAACATGCAAGAAGTGTCCACTGGGTGCATACCAGGACAAGAAGTGGCAGACAGAGTGCATCTCTTGTGGACCCAGGATGACCACTGCTAGGGAGGGTGCCACGGCCGAGGAAGAGTGCTTCTGTGAGTGCTTCCTAGTTATCTCTTTGTTCGTTATTAATTTAATCTAGCAATTTTAATGTTTACATGTGTCCATACAACGTCGTATTTTTATAACATAAACTATTTTCCATATAAATAAAGCATTTAGACTAAATGTTTGTTCATCTAAATCTATGAAATTGTTGGTGCGTGCCCAGGCTTCATATATATATATATATATATATATATATATATATATATATATATATACTACAAATGTGTGTCATATTGCTACAGTGTAATGTTTACATGTCCATCTGACTCCTTTAGTGTTGTGTCATATTGCTACAGCGTAATGCCTACATGTCCAACTGACTCATTTAGTGTTGTGTCATATTGCTACAGTGTAATGTTTACATGTCCATCTGACTCCTTTAGTGTTGTTTCATATTGCTACAGCGTAATGCCTACATGTCCAACTGACTCATTTAGTGTTGTGTCATATTGCTACAGTGTAATGTTTACATGTCCATCTGACTCCTTTAGTGTTGTTTCATATTGCTACAGCGTAATGCCTACATGTCCAACTGACTCATTTAGTGTTGTGTCATATTGCTACAGTGTAATGTTTACGTATCCAACTGACTCATTTAGTGTTGTGTCATATTGCTACAGTGTAATGTTTACGTATCCAACTGACTCCTTTAGTGTTGTGTCATATTGCTACAGTGTAATGTTTACGTATCCAACTGACTCCTTTAGTGTTGTGTCATATTGCTTCAGTGTAATGTTTACGTGACTCCTTTAGTGTTGTGTCATATTGCTACAGTGTAATGTTTACGTATCCAACTGACTCATTTAGTGTTGTGTCATATTGCTACAGTGTAATGTTTACGTGTCCAACTGATCCTTTAGTGCAGTTCAGGTGGATGACAGAGAACAAACAAAGCGCTATCTCATTGTCATTTCAGAAAAAACATAAACTCTCTCTACAATTTCTTGGGTTATCAGAAATGGACAGTGACACATTATTGAAGTCAGTGTGATAAAACCAACAAGCCAAGAGTGTTTTTACATTACTGGATTATGTTTTGGTGGTGCATTTGCAATAACAAACGTGGGGGCAATGCCCCAGCCTCCCCCAAGTTCACATTCTTTGCCCCTGCACCATCCGGCCTTACCCACATATAACCCGTTACTCAAGACACGTAAATTCATATTGTCAGGGATTTTGCTGAATTGTTTAGTGGGGGCATGACACAGAACTGAGCACTTTCATTACTAACAAAGAACACCATTTTTCATTTGCAGTTTATTTTTGGCATTTTGGTAAGTGACATTCATTTTAGTTAATGTGTAACAAAATATTATGATACCAACTTAACGTTACTTGTAATGTTATCTTGTGGATAACGTCAGCGTCACAGACGTGGAATGTTTGTAGATAGAAATTAGATGCATCAAAGTAGGTCTTTCTTCCTCAGCCACCGATAGTTGTTTCAACGGACAGAACCTCTGCACCGCGCCAAGCAGTGGAGGAACGTGTACCCTTGTGGGTGACGGACCGCAGTACACGTGCGGCTGCAGAAGCGGATGGGAAACAGTTGGTGAGAATAAATGTGAACGTAAGTGTTACTTGTCACCCATTGAAGTTTGTAAGATATTGAATTAGTACGAACGTATTGCTTGAACTATTTTATCACTTAAGAAAGATAGTAGAACCAGTGTACACGAAGTAACATCAGAGAAGGATCAGTGTAGATTGGATATCAAAAAGACCTCATTCTCACACAGGACTATAGATGAACGGGACATTGTACTGATTGTGTGTACGTTAGCAACGTGAATATGTATTAAAACAAAAGTGACCAATATCTCAGAAGGACTTTATTAAAACAGTTGTGTAATGCAACATTTGCATTCATTTAAATGTTGCAAGACACATCTTCATATAAAACAGTTCCAAATTATATTGTATGATTATTGAACTCAGTATCACGGAAACTCTACGCCTGGCTGGTCTGTCTACTGTTATGACAGGGACAGTAGGCTTAGCTTGGTTCATTCTCTTATGCTGTCCAGCTCTTGTCTCTTATATATCTTGGATGGTGTTCTTTAATGACAATTTTCCATTTAACAAGGTTTAACAAGATTGCCATCCAAGCCAAAGGCCCAGATGGCAAGTGGACAAGGAAGCCATTGGCTTATCGAGAGTCCAACATTTGTCCATCTATGTGTAACCCACCCTCCAGAGATATGTGTCAATCTTTTTTTACTTTGCCATATACGGCTGGTTATATACCAATACAACAACTTGCAGTACTAATAATGTTTTGTAGACAAGTGTGACAGAGGTTACTGTCTGAATGGTGGAACATGTAACAGCGATAGCCCCGAACATCCCGTGTGTTTCTGTGCCGACGGGTACAAAGGCGACCGCTGCAGTACCTCCATTCCAGGTAACACGCGCAGTCACTGGACACACGAGTGACGTATTTAGGGGGGAGGCCGTTGGACCATGGTCTCCTTTTGGTTTATTGTTTTATTATGTTTACCGTATTTTTCCGTTGTGCCACTACGAGGTAGCGTGGGTGACTAGATAAACATAGTTGCTTTGCATGTAAGTCAAAAACTCGCAAACCTTGGCAATGTCCACAAACACTCTTGGCTCGCACAAGTGAAACGTAATGACAAATATTTCCATTACGTTCTCTATATATAGTACTTGTATTTGGCGTATGATCTAAATTGCAGAACAAGTTACTATGGTGTCGCCTTGTTGGCAGTTTCATGGTATAATTTATGTGTAAGCTTTAATCAAACCGTGTTGTAATTAGGTATATCCGTCAGTGGCGTATCTAGGGGGGCATTGTCCGTGGCCCTTTTTTATTTTAGCATATGTAACATGTTGCGCCAATACATGGAAGCATGGTAAAGAAATGATTGATCCCTTTGGCCTCCCCTTTGGCCTCTTCGTTGCCCTCCCTTTTGGCCTCCCCTTTGGCCTCCTCGTTGTCCTCCCTTTTGGCCTCCACTTTGGCCTCCCTTTTGGCCTCCTCGTTACCCTCTCCTTTGGCCTCCTTGTTGCCCTCTCCTTTGACCTCCTCGTTGCCTTCTCCTTTGGCCTCCTTGTTACCCTCTCCTTTAGCCCTTTGGCCTCCCCTTTGTCCTCCTCCTATGCAAGATCCTGCGAGTTACGCCACTGGGATACATGCTCACGTTTATTGTTTACATGGATAAAAAAGGTCCACTGATCAGAGTAATAGTTTGTCGTGTCAACACTTACCCAAAAGTGGTCCCATTCACTATTCAAGAATGCATTGCTTAAGAGAAACATATCCTTAGATTCAGCAGAAGTAAACTAGCCCTACAGTTATAGACGTAGCGCATACACTGAGGGTTCTTGCTTTGATTGTGTGCGTAGACAGAAGCACATTGTTAATACTGTTGTTGTTGTCGTTGTAGTTGTTCTTAGTGTTGTTGCTAATGTTAATGTTATTAGGGTATACGAAGTCAACTGGCGGTTCTCAGAGCATTCTGTACATTATCGGAGGCGGTGCTGGTGGCGTTGTGCTGCTGTTGGTCATACTCGGTGTCTGCTACGTCGTCAGGTACGATTTTGTAGGTTAAAGTTAGGAAGTAGATTCGGTGTGATAGGGAAAGAGGGCGCTAATTATATACATAAGCATATATATATATATATATATATATATATATATATATATATATATATATATATATATATATTCTTGGTTAGTTCCGAGAACACTAGACGAAAGCAACAAACTCAGTTGACATGTGCAATGCTTACAAGTATATATATATATATATATATATATATATATATATGTGTGTGTGTGTGTGTGTGTGTGTGTGTGTGTGTGTGTGTGTGTGTGTGTGTGTGTGTGTGTGTGTGTGTGTGTGTGTGTGTGTGTGTGTGTGTGTGTGTGTGTGTGTGTGTGTGTGTGTGTGTGTGTGTGTGTGTGTGTGTGTGTGTGTGTGTGTGTGTGTGTGTGTGTGTGTGTGTGTGTGTGTGTGTGTGTCACTCGTTGGCATATGTCTCCCTCCCAATATAATCGTGCAGCGCCGTAGGTGGCATCATTGTTTTGTACATCAATGTTTTGTACAGCATCTGCTGTGAGTAAAAAGTTGTTGAGTGGCAGTCTCCGTTAACAGACGTTACATTTGTAGACAGTTTGATTGTAAGGCGTGGTAGTCGATGGCCTTTCTCTTCGACGCTCTCACTTCTCCATCCACGGTTCGCTTCCAACAATGACTTAGATGCGTACATTTAGAAAAGTATGTAATATAGCGCGTAAGGAGATTATTACTTGTGGTTTCACAGTGTTGGTAAATCATGCAGCAAGTATATCATTAAAATTATACAATAACTTTAATTGTCTCGACTAGAAATAAAACATTCTACAGGCTGTCACATGCACTACGTCAGGGTCTAACAAACGCATCAAAATTAAAACGTCAAAATTACCAATAACGCGTGTTGCACGAGCGTCAGATTGAATCATCGGCCGTTGCTCGCAGTGTAAAATTAACCCAGGTAAACATGAAACTCGTTTCATTTGGGACGAATCCATAAGGTTGAGCTTTCAGCTTGCAGATACGTTAATTTTCTTTATTTACAGAGAATGTTTAACTAATTAGCTTAAGAGGAGAAAATACCTAGTATGCTTTATGTGAAATTATACTGAGGTACCAAATAAGGTCATTTGAATGTTCTAATGTGTTGATAATAAGCTATTCTTTGTCAAACATTATACCAAAATCGGTGATTCAAGCTACGTGTTATATCAACGAATATCACTTACACAAATTATAACATCAGTACTTTCTCAGGGGGCAGTTACATATTATTTATAAAAATTCATAAATATCGTAAAATAGCGACATTGCTGTATCGTCTTAGCACATTTGCAAAGAATTATACTACACATGTAGAAACCAAATCCCATGTCAGAATCACCTTCACGAATCATGTCTTCTGTATTTACTTGCAGGAAGAGACCACCACCTGTGTCTACAGGAGATAGTCCAACAGCTGTTGATCAGGAGATGCAGCCCACCAATGCCCCGTATCTCTCCCTGGTTCATCCGAATCAGGCAGACGAACCAAGCAGCGCTGAGTACCAGGACATTGTGCTGCCAGAAAGTCAATACGAAATTATCGATGTGGCTACTCGAAAATAGGGAAGTTGTAACAGACGTAAGAGGTAAAATGTTGGGACAACTTGAGACAGCGTTGAAGGTTGTAAGTGCAAAGGTGTCCTTACTCTTTCTGTCCAATCATTAACACTTGACGATCTTAAAGTGGCAGGACTAGAATTGCGAACTATGCGGGATGTGCAACTTATGCGACAATTTGATAATGTTAACCATGCGTACCTTGCACAACAATAAATCCCATATTTGTGTGTTCAGGTAATATTTTTTGAAAAATGTTTACTCACACAAATCTCTTCACAGAAACAAGCAATAACGGGCGCGTCCTCTTCTCAAAGGCAACAGTTGGTATAAAGGGACATCTTGAGATGGCCGCACATTGTTCCCTTTGTGCATCTTTAATGTGTTGAATCGTTCATTATGTTGAAGCACATTTTACAGTTAATGCGCCAACTGTGTCGCTAGAGTTGCTTCGTCAGTCTATCATTTTATCATTCAAAATCAATACAACGCAACCTTCTAATTATGATTGGGTGCACACTGTGGTATACAGAAGGTAACAGTACCACCAGCGAATGTGTGTCATATACATACAAGCACGACTGCATCTATAAGCGTTTAAACATGTTTGTCTGAATGCATTGAATAAGGTATTGTAATATTTTTCAAAATGGTTCATATGATATTAAAGTGCCTGTCAATCTACCAAACAGGGTATAGCGTTTTATTTGATTTATTAATATATGACAGTAACTGTGTAGATTTAAGAATAAGTAAGACTAATTTGTGGGTTTTGATTTACCTACACTCAGATAAGTTGGATCTTACGAATATATATGCTACCACAGAAATAGAGGTTTATCCTTACTTAACTCATCGTTACTAATATTATTTGAATCAGGGATCTGACAAGAGCATTTCGCCAAACGTCTCCTGGAAGACATATATTTGTCAAGTTGATGAATCATGTAAATATTTCACGAAAGTGACATCTTAGTCTGGATAATAAGCTTTGGAAATGTATTTTATTCTTCTAACTGCACGCAAGTTGTGCAACTACTATCAAAGGTTAGTGGGTGAATTGCAGAAATAAATGTGACATTTAAGTCTTATTTTTAATGTAACTGTTTCTGGTGGTAATGTTATAATGTTATATTCGTTACATGTAAGATAAAGTAGAATTTTTATATTCAGTGTATTCAATATAATTATTATATACTCATTATATTCAATATAATTGTTATATTCAATATAATTGTTGTATTCCTGATATTCAATTGAATTGTTATATGCATTGTATTCAAGATAATTGTTATATTCATTATATTTTATTAAGATTACTGTTGTTTTAATGACATACAAGAAAATTTTTATATTCAATATATTCAAGAAATTTGTTTTATTTTGCTATTACTAATACAGCCATGTAATTATGTGTAATATACATGACACAGCCAGTGATATAAATTGATTATATATCATGCACTAAACCATTGTATAATATATATGTGTACACTTCTTGCAATGTATCAGCGATTTGAAGCTGACACAAATATCATTGGCGGAATATGCTACCCGAAATAACTGGTGGATAATATAACAATAATTATATGCGTCGAAACAAAACAATCGAGAATCCACAATCTGTGGCCGATCCAAGCCCGCAAATATCAACGACTTATTGTCACCTAAGGATGCTTCGTTGCCCGCTTACTGATGTTTAGCAACAATCATACCGCTAGCACAAGAAAAAACGGTCGATCTTACAATATATTTGGATAATTTTGAACGCGATCGAACACACGTTGGTATTGATACGCGGTTGTTCCGGCCATGGCAAAATAATGATTGGGATTTTATAGTGTCTAATTGTTCTATTATATTCAAATTATGTCAGCCACTCGTTGGTATAGACATACAACAGCATATATCCGACGAACAGTATCCTGCACCATGATCAATACTGTGTTGTTCCGGAGAACTCTCCGACACTTACCCCAGGATGCCTTGTATTAGGACGGATTCGACTTCTGGCGATTACAAATATTTCGGGTAGCATCTAGCAGACGCTTGACACTAACAGCACGTTCCATCAAATAACAAATATTGGGGTTGGTTGGTATTTTTGATCCTGTGACACGAACTAAATGTAATTAGCTCACGACATTATTTTAACGTTCATATTAGTCATATAACTTTTCTATGCGTCAGCAAAAAATGCACTGTTCAGACACTTATACCATGATTGTCAACATACGTGGTAGTGTGGCACTGTGCCAGTGGCACGTCTCTTTGGGTTGAATGAATTACTCAATGTTTGATTCCATCAGAGTGATTTTATAGTGTGCAATAAACCAGATTGTTCTACAGTGTAGCTTTATAAATAGTATTGTTAAGCTTGGTGCACATGTATTTGACATATTTTGAAGTCACAACTATCTAAACGTACTCTTGTTGGTGACATGAGCTACAAAAGAAGTTGACTTGATGAAACTAACAGTTGGATGATTAAATCATGTTAATTGATCATATCACTATATTTTTTGTATTTGTAAAAGTTGCACCAATAAAACGTTAACACACACATGTGGCTGTTATAAGTATTGTTGTTAAAGGGTGCGACCCCCCCACACACACACACAGTTAATCTCCGTTGATAAAATCCTCATTTAAAAACGAAGTTCGACCATTATTGAAGCAACATTACGATTTCCTGCCATATCATCAAATGAACTTATGTGAACCAGATGAGAGAGTGTGTTCATACTTGGGACAACAACAAAGAATGCAAAGTAGCGAACCCCGACAAGACATCGAATTTCCCTCATGGCAGTCTTGGTAAACTCTCAGCCGTGAATGGTGATCTGCACAATCGTAATCGCTAGACGTTTTCTTGGAGACCCCGTGCTGTCGCGAACATCAGCAGTTAACTACTGTCGGCGGAGCTCGGTGTGAACATATAATTGAACCGAATACCAACTCTTGCCTGATTTTCCCATCGATGACATCTGGACATTCCGTAGCCGAAACTTTTACATTTAACACTGGTGCATTGGCAAGCCAAGATACATCAATCAAAACCAACAAGTAAAACCCTTAATAACGAAATATTAATAACTTAAATCATAACCGTGTAACACATGAAAGAGTATTTATGTTGATACAGGTGAGCGCTTTGCATTCCTTACAACTTGTGTCTTACTGACAGCAGCGAATGTCCTGTCCACGCTTGTATGTAAGGCAGGGGTTATCTACCGGGCGCCACACTTGCCTGTTTCGAGATCCCACGTCTAATTAGCCCGATGCCTCACGTTAATTACTATGAGGATGTTACGACAAGAGTCTAGTTTTAGGACAAGCTGTATTACTGGCAGACAATCATTACCCACACGGTGGTTGTTGTGCACTTGCCGAAGCTAGCCAGGGGTGGACGCTGAAAGCAGAGGCGACAAGCACAACTACCGCAGGCTTGTCTATGATTCATATACACCGCAGTTACTCGATAAGATCAGTAAATTGTTGAAATGGTCGAAGCCAACAGTAAGGCTTCGTTAGGGTGATGAGAGGGGGTGTCAAGACTTACTACATGAACACGGAACCGGGGAGGGGGGCTTCCATTAAAGAAACTGTATGTTTGCAAAAGCAGACCAATAAACACAATGAGAGCGTCTGCTCAAGGGCCCGACGTTTCCCGAATTGCTTTGCGCACAGCTTCCGGTTTTATTTCCCGGAAGTCGGCAGCAACGTTGATATATGAATCAAACACTGCCTGCAAACGTAATCTTACCTTATTGGCTCTGCACTCAACGTATTTGGCTAGAAGTTTTCAAATCAAAGGTAGCTGTTTTCTTTTAAAAAATCCGCTTAACCTAGTTCCGTACCTCACCGCTACGTTGGCTGAGTGCGCCGTATTCAAAACTCCCACTCTTATTAAAAACATTGGTATCGCCTGTTCTTCTTCTATTTAACTACTACCTTCTACTTGCTGAACATGTTGTAGTATTGGAATTAGTGAGTGTACTACAAGTTACACATTTACCCCCTGTGCAGGATATTTTACTTACCCTGGCATAAACATCAGAGGCTTCACTATTGTAACTCCCTGCCGTATGGCACAATTATCAAAAACTTCGTTAGCCTACAGCGACTCCAAAAAGCAGCTGCTACAATCATCGTGTGGTGCCCCAAGTATGGTACATGTATTGGCCTGCTAGCGAAGTCCGCTTTGCCATGGCATCTTGGGTCTACGTCGTTAGCCAAGGCAAATACATAGAAGTGAAACTTGGCAGTTACGATACGTGGATTTCTTTGGTAATTGTTAACATTTAAACTGGTAACCATCTTGATGTTAGGATATCATTTGCAGCGTTGCTCATTCACAAGTTAGCCGGCTGATATTCGCTTCAGAAGCAAAAAGCATAGAACTCTAGGCATCTGGCATTATTGACTTCTAGAAGTCTTTCATGGCCATGTAGCTGGCATTATTGACTTCTAGAAGTCTTCCCTGGCCATGTAGCTGGCATTATTGACTTCTAGAAGTCTTTCCTGGCCATGTAGCTGGCATTATTGACTTCTACAAGTCTTTCCTGGCCATGTAGCTGGCATTATTGACTTCTAGAAGTCTTTCCTGGCCATGTAGCTGGCATTATTGACTTATAGAAGTCTTTCCTAGCCATGTAGCTGGCATTATTGACTTCTAGAAGACTTTCCTGGCCATGTAGCTGGCATTATTGACTTCTAGAAGTCTTTCCTGGCCATGTAGCTGGCATTATTGACTTCTAGAAGTCTTTCCTGGCCAGTGTTCGTCCAACTATTCTTGCCATGCGACTGGTGCGGTCGTTTTTCTTTGCTGAGTTTCCTGAATCAGGCGATCGATTGCGCAACTAATCATCGACATTTGAATGCACTAACTGCCAATTCCTGGTATCTGGATTATTGTGTCATCGACCGAGTTTACGGATAAACGCGATTCGTGAATAATAAAAGGGAAAATGAATAAAACAAATTCTTCACAAATTTGTTTTCTCTTCAACATAAAATGACGGAGATTTATTTGTTATGTCAAAATAACGGAGACCCCGAGAGTTGACATGCCTGACTGATTGATTAAGTGGCTAGACGGCTGTCTCACTGATTGGTTACGTGGCTTGATGGTTGCGTCACTTGTTTGTTACGTGGCTAGTTGACTATCTCACTGGTTGGTTAAGTGGCTTGATGGCTGCCTCACTCGCAAATTAAGCGGCTGGCTGGCTGGCTGGCTGGCTGGCTGGCTGGCTGGCTGGCTGGCTGGCTGGCTGGCTGGCTGGCTGGCAGGCTGGCTGGCTGGCTGTCTTGGTGTTTTTCTTGCGGAGATTGGTTCACAACAGAATATATCAGCATTAATTTCCATTAGCCTGTTCGTCGCACGTTTAGAAGCTAACATAAAAATACGACTATCGATTAAAGATCTAACCAATCTCTTGTGTTTTTGGAAGAAATTACAAAGTGTGTAGATGACGGGTCACAAGTGGATGTTGTCTACTTAGATTTCCAGAAAGCTTTCGATAAAGTGCCATACCAAAGATTGAAAAGGACATAGACAAGCTAGAAAGAATACAACGAAGAGCAACCAAAATGATTCCAGAATTGAGAGACTTTAGTTACGAAAGTCGCTTATTACAATGTAGTTTGACAACACTAGAGAACAGGAGACTAAGAGGAGACCAAATAGAAGTGTTTAAAATAGTGAACGGTTATGAGGATGTTGATAGGAATATGTTCTTCAAACTTAAAGAAGGCAGTAGAACCAGAGGACACAAAGCAGCATTAGTTAATGAGCAGTGTAAGTTGGACATGAGAAAGTACTCTTTCTCACAGAGGGTGATAAATGAATGGAACAAACTGCCAAATGATTGTGTTAATGCTAGTAGTTTGAATATGTTTAAAAATAGAATTGACAGATATTTGATAAGGGTGGGCTACACATAAATGAGAAAATTGTTGGACTCTCGATAAGCCAATGGCTTCCTTGTCCACTTTGCCATCTGGAACTTGTTGTTTGGGATGGCAATCGGGTTAAATCTTGTTAAATCTAAATTAGTTGATTGTGTATCAACCTAGGAGAGAAATCACGAAGGGCAAGTCTGATTCGGTATCAGATCTAGATTTGGGGTAGCCATTGCAGATTTAAGATAACTTAGTCTATATGGTCACTGTTGACTTCTCTTAAGCGACCTGCCTGCTAAGCAAATTGTCTGAATCGGTCTGTGTCACCGACCTGTCTAATAGCCTGGTTGTCTGACTCGGTCTCTTTCAACGACCTGTCTACTAACCTGGTGTCTGACTGAGTATCTGTCAACAACCTGTCTACTAGCATGGTTGTCTGACTTAGTCTCTTTCAATGACCTGTCTACTAGCTTGGTTGTCTCATTCGGTCTCTTTCACCGACCTGTCTACTAACCTGGTTGTCTGACTCGATCTCTTTCTACGACCTGTCTACTAGCCTGGTTGTCTGACTCTGTCTCTTTCAACGACCTGTCTACTAACTTGGTTGTCTGACTCTGTCTCTTTCAACGACCTTTCAACTAGCCTGGTTTTCTGACTCGGTCTCTTTCTACGACCTGTCTACTAACTTTGTTGTCTGACTCTGTCTCTTTCAACGACCTTTCAACTATCCTGGTTTTCTGACTTGGTATCTTTCTACGACCTGTCTACTAACTTGGTTGTCTGACTCTGTCTCTTTCAACGACCTTTCAACTAGCCTGGTTTTCTGACTCGGTCTCTTTCTACGACATGTCTACTAACTTGGTTGTCTGACTCTGTCTCTTTCAACGACCTTTCAACTAGTCTGATTTTCTGACTCGGTCTCTTTCTACGACCTGTCTACTAACTTGGTTGTCTGACTCTGTCTCTTTCAACGACCTTTCAACTAGCCTGGTTGTCTGACTCGGTCTCTTTCTACGACCTGTCTACTAACTTGGTTGTCTGACTCTGTCTCTTTCAACGACCTTTCAACTAGCCTGGTTTTCTGACTCGGTCTCTTTCTACGACCTGTCTACTAACTTGGTTGTCTGACTCTGTCTCTTTCAACGACCTTTCAACTAGTCTGATTTTCTGACTCGGTCTCTTTCTACGACCTGTCTACTAACTTGGTTGTCTGACTCGGTCATTTTCAACGACCTGTCTACTAGCCTAGTTGTCTGACTCGGTCTCTTTCTACGACCTGTCTACTAGCCTGGTTGTCTGACTATGTCTCTTTCAACGACCTTTCAACTAGCCTGGTTGTCTGACTCGGTCTCTTTCTACGACCTGTCTACTAACTTGGTTGTCTGACTCTGTCTCTTTCAACGACCTTTCAACTAGCCTGGTTGTCTGACTCGGTCTCTTTCTACGACCTGTCTACTAACTTGGTTGTCTGACTCGGCCATTTTCAGCGACCTGTCTACTAGCCTAGTTGTCTGACTCGGTCTCTTTCTACGACCTGTCTACTAACTTGGTTGTCTGACTCTGTCTCTTTCAACGACCTTTCAACTAGCCTGGTTTTCTGACTCGGTCTCTTTCTACGACCTGTCTACTAACTTGGTTGTCTGACTCTGTCTCTTTCAACGACCTTTCAACTAGTCTGATTTTCTGACTCGGTCTCTTTCTACGACCTGTCTACTAACTTGGTTGTCTGACTCTGTCTCTTTCAACGACCTTTCAACTAGCCTAGTTGTCTGACTCGGTCTTTTTCTACGACCTGTCTACTAACTTGGTTGTCTGACTCTGTCTCTTTCAACGACCTTTCAACTAGCCTGGTTTTCTGACTCGGTCTCTTTCTACGACCTGTCTACTAACTTGGTTGTCTGACTCTGTCTGTCTCAACGACCTTTCAACTAGCCTGGTTTTCTGACTCGGTCTCTTTCTACGACCTGTCTACTAACTTGGTTGTCTGACTCTGTCTCTTTCAACGACCTTTCAACTAGTCCGATTTTCTGACTCGGTCTCTTTCTACGACCTGTCTACTAACTTGGTTGTCTGACTATGTCTCTTTCAACGACCTTTCAACTAGTCTGATTTTCTGACTCGGTCTCTTTCTACGACCTGTCTACTAACTTGGTTGTCTGACTCTGTCTCTTTCAACGACCTTTCAACTAGCCTGGTTTTCTGACTCGGTCTCTTTCTACGACCTGTCTACTAACTTGGTTGTCTGACTCTGTCCCTTTCAACGACCTTTCAACTAGTCTGATTTTCTGACTCGGTCTCTTTCTATGACCTGCCTACTAACTTGGTTGTCTGACTCTGTCTTTTTCAACGACCTTTCAACTAGTCTGATTTTCTGACTCGGTCTCTTTCTACGACCTGTCTACTAACTTGGTTGTCTGACTCTGTCTCTTTCAACGACCTTTCAACTAGCCTGGTTGTCTGACTCGGTCTCTTTCTACGACCTGTCTACTAACTTGGTTGTCTGACTTTGTCTCTTTCAACGACCTTTCAACTAGCCTGGTTTTCTGACTCGGTCTCTTTCTACGACATGTCTACTAACTTGGTTGTCTGACTCTGTCTCTTTCAACGACCTTTCAACTAGTCTGATTTTCTGACTCGGTCTCTTTCTATGACCTGTCTACTAACTTGGTTGTCTGACTCTGTCTCTTTCAACGACCTTTCAACTAGCCTGGTTGTCTGACTCGGTCTCTTTCTACGACCTGTCTATTAACTTGGTTGTTTGACTCTGTCTCTTTCAACGACCTTTCAACTAGCCTGGTTTTCTGACTCGGTCTCTTTCTACGACCTGTCTACTAACTTGGTTGTCTGACTCTGTCTTTTTCAACGACCTTTCAACTAGTCTGATTATCTGACTCGGTCTCTTTCTACGACCTGTCTACTAACTTGGTTGTCTGACTCTGTCTCTTTCAACGACCTTTCAACTAGTCTGATTTTCTGACTCGGTCTCTTTCTATGACCTGTCTACTAACTTGGTTGTCTGACTCTGTCTCTTTCAACGACCTTTCAACTAGCCTGGTTGTCTGACTCGGTCTCTTTCTACGACCTGTCTACTAACTTGGTTGTCTGACTCTGTCTCTTTCAACGACCTTTCAACTAGCCTGGTTTTCTGACTCGGTCTCTTTCTACGACCTGTCTACTAACTTGGTTGTCTGACTCTGTCTCTTTCAACGACCTTTCAACTAGTCTGATTTTCTGACTCGGTCTCTTTCTACGACCTGTCTACTAAATTGGTTGTCTGACTCTGTCTCTTTCAACGACCTTTCAACTAGTCTGATTTTCTGACTCGGTCTCTTTCTACAACCTGTCTACTAACTTGGTTGTCTGACTCTGTCTCTTTCAACGACCTTTCAACTAGCCTGGTTGTCTGACTCGGTCTCTTTCTACGACCTGTCTACTAACTTGGTTGTCTGACTCTGTGTCTTTCAACGACCTTTCAACTAGCCTGGTTTTCTGACTCGGTCTCTTTCTACGACCTGTCTACTAACTTGGTTGTCTGACTCTGTCCCTTTCAACGACCTTTCAACTAGTCTGATTTTCTGACTCGGTCTCTTTCTATGACCTGTCTACTAACTTGGTTGTCTGACTCTGTCTCTTTCAACGACCTTTCAACTAGTCTGATTTTCTGACTCGGTCTCTTTCTACGACCTGTCTACTAACTTGGTTGTCTGACTCTGTCTCTTTCAACGACCTTTCAACTAGCCTGGTTGTCTGACTCGGTCTCTTTCTACGACCTGTCTACTAACTTGGTTGTCTGACTTTGTCTCTTTCAACGACCTTTCAACTAGCCTGGTTTTCTGACTCGGTCTCTTTCTACGACCTGTCTACTAACTTGGTTGTCTGACTCTGTCTCTTTCAACGACCTTTCAACTAGTCTGATTTTCTGACTCGGTCTCTTTCTACGACCTGTCTACTAACTTGGTTGTCTGACTCTGTCTCTTTCAACGACCTTTCAACTAGCCTGGTTGTCTGACTCGGTCTCTTTCTACGACCTGTCTACTAACTTGGTTGTCTGACTCTGTCTCTTTCAACGACCTTTCAACTAGTCTGATTTTCTGACTCGGTCTCTTTCTACGACCTGTCTACTAACTTGGTTGTCTGACTCTGTCTCTTTCAACGACCTTTCAACTAGCCTGGTTGTCTGACTCGGTCTCTTTCTACGACCTGTCTACTAACTTGGTTGTCTGACTCTGTCTCTTTCAACGACCTTTCAACTAGCCTGGTTTTCTGACTCGGTCTCTTTCTACGACCTGTCTACTAACTTGGTTGTCTGACTCTGTCTCTTTCAACGACCTTTCAACTAGCCTGGTTGTCTGACTCGGTCTCTTTCTACGACCTGTCTACTAACTTGGTTGTCTGACTCTGTCTCTTTCAACGACCTTTCAACTAGCCTGGTTGTCTGACTCGGTCACTTTCAACGACCTGTCTACTAGCCTGGTTGTCAGACTCGGTCTCTTTCTACGACCTGTCTACTAACCTGGTTGTCTGACTCTGTCTCTTTCAACGACCTTTCAACTAGCCTGGTTGTCTGACTCGGTCTCTTTCTACGACCTGTCTACTAACTTGGTTGTCTGAATCGGTCATTTTCAACGACCTGTCTACTAGCCTAGTTGTCTGACTCGGTCTCTTTCAACGATCTGTCTACTAGCCTGGTTGTCTGACTCGGTCTCTTTCAACGACCTGTCTACTATCCTGGTTGTCTGACTCGGTCTCTTTCTGTGACCTGTCTACTAGCCTGGTTGTCTGATTCGGTCTCTTTCAACGACCTGTCTACTAGCCTGGTTGTCTGACTCGGTCTCTTTCAACGACCTGTCTACCAGCCTGGTTGTCTGACTCGGTCTCTTTCAACGACCTGTCTACTAGCCTGGTTGTCTGACTCGGTCTCTTTCAACGACCTGTCTACTAGCCTGGTATCTGTCTTCGACCTGTATATTAAAAGGTGTGTAGGTGTCCTTGTTATTTAACTAAAGGCATATTTCACATGGCTTGCTTATCATCTCGTGTGTGGTTTTCTAAGGTAGTAGACATGTCGAGTCGTACTGTGGCCAAGCATGTTGTGTTGTAAACGGCCACACATGTAGGCGTGTTTGTAACCGTTCGTTTCGCACGTGCTATTGAGAAAATATCTCGTGTTGCTTTTTTTCATGGTAGAAAACCTATTCAACTGTGACTCTCGACTTAAATTTCTATTGGTCTGCCTTGATATTTCAAATCAGTTGATGTCCCGCTCGCAGTTGTTGGTTATGTGGCGTGTTGACTGCCTCAGTGGTTAATTAAGTGACGCATTGCTTGAATGTTGCTTGAATGTCACGGCCGTAGCTGCATTTACCTGAGATTATATCTCGTGTTGCGTTTCTTCCGGGTACAGAACCTTCTCAACTGTGGCTCGTGACGTATATAGTTACCGGGCTGTCTTGTATACGTCAAAGTAAAGGCCTGCCAAGTCAGTATACGTCTGTCTCGCTACATTCCAACTGGAGGATCGACAGTGAATACAGAAACATTTACAAACAGCTGCTTCCTTCCTGGTTTGGAGACACCTTAAAGAGGACGTTGTGCTTCTCTCAGCGTCGAGGTGGCCCACGTATCGTCTTGGGCAAGCGACGGGCAGTGGGCGCTGGACGATGGCAGGCCGGGGCCAGTGGGTGTACGTCCTTGTCGTGTTACTGGTCGCAGAGTCGCAGCAGGCGGTAGGTGGATCATACGTGACATTGTGTCTTTCAGTTGGCGGTAGGTGGATATTACGTGACATCGTGTCTTTCAGCTGGCGGTAGGTGGATATTACGTGACATTGTGTCTTTCAGCTGGCGGTAGGTGGATCATACGTGACATTGTGTCTTTCAGTTGGCGGTAGGTGGATATTACTTGACATCGTGTCTTTCAGCTGGCGGTAGGTGGATATTACGTGACATTGTGTCTTTCAGCTGGCGGTAGGTGGATCATACGTGACATTGTATCTTTCAGCTATACGTTACACGGACTGATAGCGTCAGTCATAGCTACATATACAGTGTACATTGTATAGACATCAGGGCGGCGACACGAGGGCTTCGTGCACAGTTAAATATATGTTGCATGTGAACTGGAGTACAAGTGGGACATTAAAACTATGATCTGCTCATTCTGCTCAATCTCTTCATTCTACTCACTCTGTTCATTCCACTCATTCCGCTCATTCAGTCCATCTGCCCAGTCTGGTCATTTTGTTCGTTCTGCTCATTCTGTTCGTTCTGTTCAACCTTCTCATTCAGTTCACTTTGTTCAGTCTGCTCATTGCCCTTATTCTGCTAATTCTGCTCATTGTGCTCATTGTGCTCATTGTGCTCATTGTGCTCATTGTGCTCATTGTGCTCATTATGCAATTTAGTTGATCGCGCAAACAGTTGTACTTAGGTCTCCTGTCCTACGTCATTGCTCCGTGTTCTATTTCAAACTCCTGACCTGACACATAATGTAAGTGTTTGAGGAGAGATATATTGGTAATAGTAAGTGACGTGTAACTGTGGAGCTATATCGGTATTGTATTGGCTTTGACTGATTCTACACTCAATACACTCACCGGAATATAATAAAAGTGTGGAAGACGTAATGAGCAATGAACTAAGTAAGATAAATGAGTGGCTCAACATCAAAATAGCATCTCTTGATATAAGCAAATCCAAATATATTTGGCATAAAATGGTACACAAGAGGCTAAATCAGGTATATATAAAATCAACGCCATACTGATTGATAGCGACGACCTTGCATTGCACTAACGTACGACTCCTTGTCGCGCGACTCCATGTCACGCGACACCATGTCGCACGACAAATAGGGACAGCATCGCTTGTGTAAACCGGCTTATATTAACAATACTTAAAATTGCATGTCTGAATCGCATTGCTGGCATAAAACAATGTTCCTTTGCGAAGAAGCACAACAATGCTTTTTTAGTTCTTGCGGTGTCAAATGCCAGTAGACGCACGCTGTGTTTCTCAGAGATGGTGCTGTAAACATTTATGTAGTAAGACAGGTACACAACTAGATAAGAAGGTATCATCTTCATCGTACACAACGTCGCAATCAGTTGACGATTATTATCGATGCCTTCTCCCCGCGTGAAACTGGGTCAGTCGGTCATCGTACGTCCCCGACAATCTCTGAATATCGTTTAACTTAGACGCGGTCGTTATTAGAAATAACCCGGAACAACAGTGAATACACGACAGCAATAAGGTTCACTTATACTGGTGATAGTGTTGACCTCGGGGTCAGTAATACAATAACACGTGTGTTCCTGTTTGACACCGTTCCATCGTGAGCATAAAAGTAATCTTACATGCGTATTACTGTTGAATATTGGAGAGGCAAAGTTGGTGGCTGTGAGCCGTGGCCTCGGGCGGGGTGAGGGTTATGTGCCTCGGGCGGGGTGAGGGTTATGTGCCTCTGGTGGGGTGAGTGATATGTGCCTCTGGTGGGGTGAGGGTTATGTGCCTCGGGTGGGGTGAGTGATATGTGCCTCTGGTGGGGTGAGGGTTATGTGCCTCGGGCGGGGTGAGTGATATGTGCCTCTGGTGGGGTGAGGGTTATGTGCCTCGGGCGGGGTGAGGGTTATGTGCCTCTGGCGGGGTGAGGGTTATGTGCCTTTGGGGGAGTGAGGGTTATGCGCCTCGGCGGGGTGAGGGTTATGTGCCTCCACTAAATCTGCATCGGGTTTCTGTCAAACAATGGGAATGGGGGGGGGGGCAAAGTATACTCGAACCCGCTTCCCAAAATATTGGAGGGTCAGACCCCAGCCCCCTATGAATGCAGTTCTGTATCATGTACAATGTTGTAAAGTGCAGGTGTTAGCGTTAGTGTTCCATGATAACTAGTTTAGTTCGTTTATTTAGTTGTCAGTTGGGCTCGGCACGTGTCGTGTAATAGTACAGAGGTTGTTGAACGTAGCAGGTGGTGACTTGTAGAGGAATAATGACGGTGAGTGGAACTGTTCGTTACATGAACTATATTCTGGGCAGCTGCTTTACTGTCGTAGTACCATTGTGTAGCATGAACGTCACCCGCAGCCGTTGTGTACCATGAACGTCACCCCAGCCGTTGTGTACCATGAACGTCACCCCAGCCGTTGTGTACCATGAACGTCAACCCCGGCCGTTGTGTGCCATGAACGTCACTCCCAGCCGTTGTGTACCAAGAACGTCACTCCCAGCCGTTGTGTACCATGAACGTCACCCCCAGCCGTTGTGTACCATGAACGTCACCCCAGCCGTTGTGTACCATGAACGTCACCCCAGCCGTTGTGTACCATGAACGTCACCCCAGCCGTTGTGTACCATGAACGTCAACCCCGGCCGTTGTGTGCCATGAACGTCACTCCCAGCCGTTGTGTACCAAGAACGTCACTCCCAGCCGTTGTGTACCATGAACGTCACCCCCAGCCGTTGTGTACCATGAACGTCACCCCAGCCGTTGTGTACCATGAACGTCACCCACAGCCGTTGTGTACCATGAACGTCACCCACAGCCGTTGTGTACCATGAACGTCACCCCCAGCCGTTGTGTACCTTGAACGTCACCCACAGCCGTTGTGTACCATGAACGTCACCCACAGCCGTTGTGTACCATGAACGTCACTCACAGCCGTTGTGTACCATGAACGTCACCCACAGCCGTTGTGTACCATGAACGTCACCCACAGCCGTTGTGTACCATGAACGTCACCCACAGCCGTTGTGTACCATGAACGTCACCCACAGCCGTTGTGTACCATGAACGTCACTCCCAGCCGTTGTCTTCTTTTGTTTTCTTTGTCAAAATACGAACGTTTTCACAAATTAATTAACTAATCAATGATGTTGACTTAATCAAGGTTGACTTGGTCACAATGGCACAGTGGCACAAAACGACAGTGGCACAGTGGCACAATATATTTCATAGAATTGTGTGTGATAAGTGGCAGTCGGAATTGTTTACAATGGCGTAATGTAATGTAAGTGTAATGTAAGTGTAATGTAAGCTGTGAAAGGCAACGACCCGAGCACGTATTGCGGCACACGATGTGGGTTTCGATGACAGTGTATCACACGCGATGCGAATGAACAGTTGCTGTCCATTCTAGTAGGATGTAAACCAGATTCAGGTACGATTAGCACAAAAAGCGCCACCGTCCACTGCTATCAGATTGACACTGTGTGACTCTAGCAGGCTTCGGTTGAGTGGAGACTTCGTTATCTCGATAGAAACTCGTCGTACAGGTTGTTTATTTTGAGCCGGAGTGGACTCTTTCAGTGGTCATGAGTGATACATTTGACACAAGATAATAAGTCTGCACCAACATTTGACACAAGTTAATAAGTCCGCACCACCTCTGCATTTTGTGCTAAGCCCGGTCGTCCTTGTGTGCTCAACTTTATAACTGTCGTGATGCGTAGACGACTGCAGAGATAAAACCAAGGTCCAGGAGGGAGTTGTATCTCACTCGCGTGACTTTCCAAGTATCCATGTATTAGGCGTATCGTACGCTTCATTGATGCTGACACAAAACTGTCGGTAAAGTTTGATGAATGTTGAATCTTGCCCGAAAACGATCTAACCACGCGGTCGCAATATCATATCTTTGCCAGGTAGCATAAACTAATCGAGTTTTATCGATCCCAGTGAATTAACAAGCACATTGATGAGATCCACATACACATTCGGACACCGTTTACATTGATTAGTTCACATGATATCACAAGGTTTAGCTGTAGAATTGATAATGTCTCATTGGTTGGTCAAATGGCTTGCTGACTGCCTCACAGATCGGTTAAGTGGCTTGTTCGTTGCTTCACTGGTTAAGTGGTTTGTTGGTTGCCCCACTGGTTAAGTGGCTTTTTGGTCGCGTCACTTTTTGGTTAAATGGTTAGTTGACTGCCTCATTGGTTGGTTACGTGGCTTGTTGACAGTCTGACTGGTTGGTTGAGTGGCTAGCCAGGTATCTCATTGATTGTTTATGTGGCTTGTTGACAGTCTGACTGGTTGGTTGAGTGGCTAGCCGGGTGTCTCATTGATTGTTTATGTGGCTTGTTGACAGTCTGACTGGTTGGTTGAGTGGCTAGCCGGGTATCTCATTGATTGTTTATGTGGCTTGTTTACAGTCTGACTGGTTGGTTGAGTGGCTAGCCGGGTATCTCATTGATTGTTTATGTGGCTTGTTGACAGTCTGACTGGTTGGTTGAGTGGCTAGCAGGGTATCTCATTGATTGTTTATGTGGCTTGTTGACAGTCTGACTGGTTGGTTGAGTTGGTAGCCGGGTATCTCATTGATTGTTTATGTGGCTTGTTGACAGTCTGACTGGTTGGTTGAGTGGCTAGCCGGGTATCTCATTGATTGTTTATGTGGCTTGTTGACAGTCTGACTGGTTGGTTGAGTGGCTAGCCGGGTATCTCATTGATTGTTTATGTGGCTTGTTGACAGTCTGACTGGTTGGTTGAGTGGCTAGCCGGGTATCTCATTGATTGTTTATATGGCTTGTTGACAGTCTGACTGGTTGGTTGAGTGGCTAGCCGGGTATCTCATTGATTGTTTATATGGCTTGTTGACAGTCTGACTGGTTGGTTGAGTTGCTAGCCGGGTATCTCATTGATTGTTTATGTGGCTTGTTGACAGTCTGACTGGTTGGTTGAGTTGCTAGCCGGGTATCTCATTGATTGTTTACGTGGCTTGTTGACAGTCTGACTGGTTGGTTGAGTGGCTAGCCGGGTATCTCATTGATTGTTTATGTGGCTTGTTGACAGTCTGACTGGTTGGTTAAGTGGCTGGCTGCCTTGGTGCTTTTCTTGCGGAGATAGCCCCAAACCAGAATGTACCAGCATTAATGTCCATTAGCGTGTTCGTCGCACGTTTAGAAGCCGACACAAAAAGACGACTATCGATGAAAGGAAGAGATCACGAGGGCCAAGTCTGGGTCAGTATCTGATTGCCTATCTAGATTTGGGGTTGACATTGCAGATTTAGGATAACATAATCTATATGGTTACGGTCGACTTGAAACACCAATCAGTATGAATTCTAGGGTTAACGCAGAATGACGCATTAACCCTATTACTTTCCGTCCAATGCGTAAGCGCATACGTAAGCACCAGTACCACTACACGGGACCCACACTCACTAGGACGCCGCCGGGCTGTTTCTCGTTAGCAGCCTTTCTCCTAAGCTACCTGTCTGCTAACCAGGCTGCCTGAATTGGTCTTTGTCACCGACCTGTCTACTAGCCCGATTGTCTGACTTGGTCTCTGTCACCGACATGTCTACTAGCCTGATTGTCTGACTTGGTCTTTGTCACCGACATGTCTACTAGCCTGATTGTCTGACTTGGTCTCTGTCACCGACATGTCTACTAATATGATTGTCTGACTTGGTCTCTGTCACCGACATGTCTACTAATATGATTGTCTGACTTGGTCTCTGTCACCGACATGTCTACTAGCATGATTGTCTGACTTGGTGTCTGTCACCAACATGTCTATTAGCCTGATTGTCTGACTTGGTCTCTGTCACCGACATGTCTACTAATATGATTGTCTGACTTGGTCTCTGTCACCGACATGTCTACTAACCTGATTGTCTGACTTGGTCTCTGTCACCGACATGTCTACTACCCCGATTGTCTGACTTGGTCTCTGTCACCGACATGTCTACTACCCCGATTGTCTGACTTGGTCTCTGTCACCGACATGTCTACTAACCTGATTGTCTGACTTGGTCTCTGTCACCGACATGTCTACTAATATGATTGTCTGACTTGGTCTCTGTCACCGACATGTCTACTAATATGATTGTCTGACTTGGTCTCTGTCACCGACATGTCTACTAGCCTGATTGTCTGACTTGGTCTCTGTCACCGACATGTCTACTACCCCGATTGTCTGACTTGGTCTCTGTCACCGACATGTCTACTACCCCGATTGTCTGACTTGGTCTCTGTCACCGACATGTCTACTAATATGATTGTCTGATTGGTCTCTGTCACTGACATGTCTACTAGCCTGATTATCTGACTTGGTCTCTGTCATTGACATGTCTACTACCCTGATTTTCTGACTTGGTCTCTGTCACCGACCTGACTACTAGCCTGCTTGTCATAGTCTGTCACCGACCTGACCACTAGCCTGCTTGTCATGGCCTCTGTCACCGAACTGACTACTAGTCTGCTTGTCATAGTCTGTCACCGAACTGACTACTAGCCTGCTTGTCATGGTCTCTGTCGCCGACCTGACTACTAACCTGCTTGTCATGGTCTCTGTCACCGACCTGACTACTAGCCTGCTTGTCATAGTCTGTCACCGACCTGACTACTAGCCTGCTTGTCATAGTCTGTCACCGACCTGACTACTAGCCTGCTTGTCATAGTCTGTCACCGACCTGACTACTAGCCTGCTTGTCATAGTCTGTCACCGACCTGACTACTAGCCTGCTTGTTATAGTCTCTGTCACCGACCTGACTACTAACCTGCTTGTCATGGTCTCTGTCACCGACCTGACTACTAGCCTGCTTGTCATAGTCTGTCACCGACCTGACTACTAACCTGCTTGTCATAGTCTGTCACCGACCTGACTACTAGCCTGCTTGTCATGGTCTCTGTCACCGACCTGACTACTAGCCTGCTTGTTATAGTCTCTGTCACCGACCTGACTACTAACCTGCTTGTCATGGTCTCTGTCCCCGATCTGACTACTAACCTGCTTGTCATAGTCTCTGTCACCGACCTGACTACTAACCTGCTTGTCATGGTCTCTGTCACCGACCTGACTACTAGCCTGCTTGTCATAGTCTGTCACCGACCTGACCACTAGCCTGCTTTTCATGGTCTGTCACCGTCCTGACTACTAGTCTGCTTGTCATGGTCTCTGTCACCGACCTGACTACTAGCCTGCTTGTCATGGTCTCTGTCACCGACCTGACTACTAGCCTGCTTGTCATGGTCTCTGTCACCGACCTGACTACTAACCTGCTTGTCATGGTCTCTGTCACCGACCTGACTACTAACCTGCTTGTCATGGTCTCTGTCACCGACCTGACTATTACCTGCTTTTCATGGTCTCTGTCACCGACCTGACTACTAGCCTGCTTGTCATGGTCTCTGTCACCGACGTGCATAGTAATAGGAGTGTACGTGTCCTTGTTAATCGTATATTAACTAAAGCCATATTTCGCATGGCTTACTTATCAACTCGTGTTTGGTTTTCTAAAGTCTACCTGTAGACATGTCGCGTCATATTGTGGCCAAACGTATTGCATGTGCATTATGAACAACCACACAAGTAGGCACCTGTGTAACCAATGGTTTCGCAGGTGCTATTAAGATAATATATTGTGTTGCTTTTCTTCCTGGTAGAAAACCTTTTCTGTGGCTCGAGACGTAAATAGTTATCGGGCTGCTTTATTAATTTCAAGTAAAGACCTGTCTAATCAGTTTACTTCCGGCTCGCTGCATTCCAACTGGTGGTCCAGCATTTACAAACATCTGCTTCCTTTATGGTTTGGATACATCTTAGAGAGGATGCTGTGCTTATCTCATTGTCGTGGTGACCCACGTATCGTCCTGGTCAAGCGACGAACAGTGGGTGCTGGACGGTGGCAGGATGAGGCAATTGGTTGTACGTCCTTGTCGTGTTACTGGTCGTAAATGACCCCTACCCTGACAATCAAGCTAACTGCGCATCGATCTGCGCATCATAGTGGTAACATGAAATTAACACAAAAGTTATACTGTCAATTGAAACTACGTCCTTAATGCCAACAACAAACACAAAGTAGACGTGTTTTTGGAAAAGAACATTAATAACAACCTAAAATATTATGAATTAAACGTAATTCAAGTAATGGTGAATAACGGAAGAAAAATCTCAATTCTGGCCGGCACTTCATTAGGCTTTTCATGAGATGGATTTGGATTTTCTAATTTCAGTTGTAGCTAAGTTAAGTGCCTCTTTGTAGTTTGTGTAGTCTTCTACATTTTCAGTGTGTTTATATACACCCACAGCATCTGTTTCTGAGCACATTTTCTAATAGCCTGTTTTGACAGGTGTTTCTTCCTGGACCTCTTCCTTGTTTTCTTAATGGAACAAATATCTCAGTAATGCCCTCAATCTCATCTTTTAAACAAGCCCAGCATTCTGTTGTCGTCTTGTTCTTCAGAAAGTTATGCCAATCTATATTTGCTAGATATATTCTCATCTCTTTATATTTGCCTTTATTTAAATTCCTCCTCCATTGTTTTTGTATGTATTCCCTGTTTTTACTTTTATATTAAAATGGATTTGGTTATGATCAGTTGAACCCAAAGGTTCCTGTACTTTAACATTATCAACTAATTAATTTTGAGATGACAAATTAAATCTAACACATTCTCAACTCTCGTTGGTTCCAAGACACGTTGAGTGAGGAAACAATCCTGTGTTAGAAGTAGAAACTGATGGTTGTCACCTCCAGCACTCTCTAATGATTTCCATTGTATATCGCCATGGTTAAAATCACCCATTATGACACATTCCCCCTTGCTCACCTCCCTTATCGCCCTTTGTAATTTTACATCTTCCTCTTGTCCTATGTTAGGACTATGATAAACTACTCCTATTGTTAATGTTGAGTTCTTGGTAACTATGTTACACCAAATTGCTTCCTCATAATTTATTTAATTTTTCAGTGTTATTTCATATGCTTGGATAGATTCCAACTTCTCCTCTTGTCTCTGGGTTTGTTAAACCACATTATTCCAGTTGTTCTTCGTAACTAACGTATCTCAGATCTGGAATCAATTTAGTTGCTCTCTGTATTCTTTCAAGCGTATCTATATCCTTCTTACGATATGGTCCCCAAACGTGCATACAGTACTCTAAATGAGGCTTAACTATTGCTTTATACAGAGATGTAAATAGCTTTTTCTCCTTATATGTTATTTCTCCTACCCAACCCACCCAACCCAATTTTATTACAATTTGAAGCTGCAATGCCACACTGCTCTGAAACTTTCATATCAGCGCTTTTTGTAACTCCTAAGTCATTTTCTTTTATAGTAGTACCCAGAACAGTATTTCCCATTTTATAGTTTACATCCTAGTTCCCGTGTCCTGTATGTAGGCATTCCAAGAACATATCTAATATACGCCCAATATTGTATTTACTTAACGACATTGCAGATGGAAATGACAAAACTACCAAAGATATTACATTGGCTGTGTTCCTCGACTTATCAAAGGCGTTTGGTACAATTAATGAAGACATTTTGCTATACAAGTTAAATCACTATGGAATCAGAGGAAAAACAGCCTTTTAGCGGGGTGGCTGGACTCCACCAGCAAGCGGGTGGGGTCTGGGCGATTACTACCACCCGCTTTTGTATGTATTGAATTGTAAAGAGTATCGCTGTGCGCGGAAACAAATGGCGGGAAGAAAGTGGGAGCAGGTGCTTGTCAAGTCACTTTGTTTCATTGCGCCAATCAATCACCAGCTACGAATTGTTCCTGACTTTGAGAGAAATGTTTGATTTCCGCCATCCCTCGCAATATATATTTTAACCTGTGTGGTTATACAAATTATGGTGATGCATTGCAATATTTATGTGGACTCTCGATAAGCCAATGGCTTCCTTGTCCACTTGCCATCTGGGCCTTTGCCTTGAATGGCAATCTTGCTAAATGTTGTTAAACATGCCTGACATGATGTATCTCTCAATATTTATCAAGAGTGGTTGAATAGCACATATAGGGAGTTAACTACCACCAAATGTTGTTTGGAATGGCAGTGTAGCAGGGAGTACTATTACATTACTATTACCCGCTTTTTTCTGTATTGAATTGAAATATAGTCTGACTGATACTATGAGTGTGTAGTCTATACCAAAGGATCTTTTCCCCTTGTGTTAAAATACTCAATCTTTTCCTAACAGCTAAATAGCTACAGTTTTTTTTTCTTCAGATTTAAATTTTTTGCAAAAATGTGTTTGCATGATTATTAAGGTTAAGGTGGATTACTTCCCTCCGCTTGTGTATTTTGAAGTGTAATTGGTATCGCTGATACTACGCTTTCGCAATTTGTATTTATGGATCTTTTTCACTTGTATTTCATATGCTGGAACCTTATCTACAGCAACATGGTTTTTTGGTCATAAATTCCGGTGCAAACGGGTTGTTGCTTGTTACTACGGGGGATTACTACCCTCCGCTTTTGTGTGTATTGAATTGAAAATAGTATCACTGGTACTATGCTTGTACAATTTGTTTTTATGGATCTGCCCATTTTTCACCCTACATGGTAGTTGTGTTTCTCACACAAACAGATAAAGGGATGCACAGGCACACCAAAATTAATAGATGGTTTGCCAGTTACCTCCTTAATCGTAAACAATATATTGAGATACATAAAGTCAAATCATCAGTGAGAAGTATAACAAATGGTGTGCCTCAAGGATCCATATTGGGACCTGTGCTTTTTCTAATTTATATTAATGTCATAGTAAATTCGACTTCTCTAAATTTATTATGCTTTGCTGATGATACCACCGTTTACCAATTAAGTTCCAATATTGATAATTTAACTAAACATGTACATCAAGAATTAAAGCAACTATGCGATTGGTTATGTGCTAACAAATTATGCTTGAATATCTGAATGTCAAAAAGAATCAGGTGGAACTATAGTGTGGAGAGAGAAAAGGCAGGTGTCACCAGCCGAGGGTGGAACACATGGCAGAAGAGATACAAATCAAACAGTCAAAAATGGAATCATAATAATAATAATAACAACAATAACAATAATAATAATCGATTCATTTTACAGTAATGATTAATTGAATAGTTGAAAGTACGTTACTTAATTTGTATTCTGCACACACGCACGCACGCAGGCACGCTCGATCGCACGCAAGCGCAACGCGCACCCACCCACACATACACTCCCCCCCACACACAAACACACCCATAAACATACACCCCCCCATACACACACGCGCGCGCGCACACACACACACACACACACACACACACACACACACACACACACACACACACACACACACACAAACACACACACACACACACACAAACAAACACACACACGCGCGCACATATATGTTGGTTAATCGACTTGTTGGCTGCATCATCGGTTCGCTAAGTTGATTTTTAACTGTTCGTTAAGTGGATTGTTGACTGCCTCACTGATTGGCCAATTGGTTTGTTGGCTGCTTCATTGAATGGATCAATGGTTTGTTGGCTGTCTCACTTGTTGTTTAAGTTATTTGTTGGCTGCCTTACTAGTTCGCCAAGTGGTTTGCTAGCATCCTTAGTAAATTGATCAGTGGCTTGTTGTCTGTGTCATCGGTTATTTAAGTGGTTCATTAGCTGCCTCACTGGTTACTTAAATGGTATGTTGGCTGCCTCACTGGTTGTTTAAGTTGTTCGTTGGCTGCCTCACTAGTTCGCAATGTGGTTTGTTAGCTGCCTCATTAAATTGATCAGTGGCTTGTTGACCGTCTCACTGGGTATTTAAGTGTTTTTGCTGCCTTGCCGGTTACATAAGTAGTTTGTTGGCTGCTTCACTGGTTGGCTAAGTGGTGTATTGGCTGCCTTACGGGATGGCTCAGTGGCTTGCTAGATGAGCCACTGTTTGGCCAAGTGAATGTTTGACTGTTGTGGCTTGTTGGCTGCCTCAATGGTTGGTTAAGTGGCTTTATGGCTGCATCACTGGTTGGTTATATTACGTGATAGCTGTCTCACTGGTTCGTTAAGTGACGTGTTGCTTGAATAGCAGACTGCATCAATAATCTCCGCAGTGTATAGAGAGTAATTTTGTGGGCCCATAATATTTTTTTGTATGCATATATATGTATGTATTTCCATTCTGAACTTGTTGTGTCGTATTAAGGCCAAATTGGCCACTTTCAACCCATACTTGTTTTAGCTCTGACCCAATAACACATATGCATGTGTTAATACCTCAAGACGTGGTTATGTTGTACTATAGCCCATATAATACAAATTAAATTATGTTTTATTAATTTCAATTACAAGTTCACAAATGTGCTTGTTTCATCTGAAAGACCGTATAAATATAGTTAATACATGGAAAATAGGAGAACACATGTACAATTTTAAACAAAATCGTATATTTTGGCGCCATATTGTTTGTTTACTTCATATTGGATAAATAACAGCAAACTCTGCAACAACTATTTTTAATCCAGCATACTAAATATGTATAATAGGCACAGGTGTAACTTCTACCAACAATGTTTCATGTGGTCATTTTCTTTGGAAAACGAGTCGAGTCTATTTACACGAAACATGTTAATGTTGTACTTACCACGACGGATCATATGCAAGTATTTGGACGCTTCCTGCATACCCTAGTGTGTTGCAGCAGTCAATATAGGAATCCATGGAAGCCTGATCACAGTTGTACACACACAACGAGTTCTGGCGACAATTAGACCAGCATCTACCAAACGTTCCATGAGTTGACAGAGCATTTACCCGTGTTTGCTAATAGGTCATTATTGATTGCAATACATGTCCATAGATGCATAACGGACATAGCAAAACACGATACATTTACTCAATGATATTTTATAGGTTGAAACACATACAATCGTGAGTTTTGCACGCTGGTTGCCATCCGCTATTAGTCAAAAGGACGTAACATCGTAAATAATGTGACCTGCTTCAATAGAACTCGCCACATGAAATCATTGATCGTTATTAACTAAGTTGAACAAGCGTCTCAAGTGTGCATTGTTCACGGCCGTGTCTGCATTTACCTGAAAATATATATTGTTACGTTTTATCCTGGTACGAAACCTTTCAACTGTGGCTCGTGACGTATATAGTTACCGGGCTGTCTTTGATACGTCAAAGTAAAGGCCTGCCAAGTCAATCTACGTCTGTCTCGCTACATTCCAACTGGAGGATCGACAGTGAATACAGAAACATTTACAAACAGGTGCTTCCTCCCTGGTTTGGAGACACCTTAAAGAGGACGTTGTGCTTCTCTCAGCGTCGTGGTGACCCGCGTGTCGTCTTGGGCAAGCGACGGGCAGTGGGCGCTGGACGATGGCAGGCCGGGGCCAGTGGGTGTACGTCCTGTTCGTTCGTACGTCCTGTTCGTTCGTACGTCCTGTTCGTTCGTACGTCCTGTTCGTTCGTACGTCCTGTTCGTGTTAGCTGGCGGTAGGTGGATCATACGTGACATTGTGTCTTTCAGTTGGCGGTAGGTGGATCATACGTGACATTGTGTCTTTCAATGTGTGTTATACGAAGTGGTATCGTCACTCATTTCTACGTACACAATGTAGATTGTATAGATATCAGTGCGGCAACTCGAGGGCTTTGTGCACAGTTAAATACATGCTGCATGTGAACTAGAATACAAGTGGGAAGTTAAAACTGTAATCCTGATATCATGTTTATTCTGCTCAGTCGGCTCATTTTGTTCAATGTGTTGATTCTGTTCATTCTGTTCATTATATTCAATCTGCTAATTCTGCATGTTACGGTCGGCAGCTCGCTAGCTAAATAGCTGCCCTACGGTATGGCTCTAAAAGTTTTTACTGTAACCGCGGGCAGCTCCTTGTAGAAACGAACCGAGTCAACCCGTGGCAATCAGACAATCAGGAGTTTGTGTGTAGTTGACTGGAGACTTTATTTCGAAGACGGAAGAACTGTTAACGCAGGATGCGGTAGTCTCCGTAAAACTGAATATATAAACGGAAAAACACAATACAATTACATTCGCAAAAACACGAAGTATGAGATGTCAAATAAGGATCAATTAACAACATCTAGTTGATAATTACAGAACACATACAACACGACAAAAACAGTATAATTACTAACCTCCTTGGGCCTTTCTAAACAATAAATTCACGCAGCAACAAACAGGTGACTAGTACAAATGGCTGTCCGTCTACTGCACCCGGGTCTCCCGCGCATGGAGAAGATCATACATTATAAATGTTACAATCGCCAGACGGCGACACCCGCCCATCCAACGTCCCGCAGTACAAAGTCCAGAAAGTAATAACACCATTTACACTGCACATTTTGCTAATTTTACTCGTTCTATTCAATCTGCTCATTCTGTTCAACATGTTAATTCTGCTCATTCTGTTCATTCTGCTCTTTATGCTCAGTATGTTCATTCTGCTCATTCTAGTTAGTATGCTTATTGTGTTTATTTTGCTCATTCTGCTCGTTCTGCTCATTCTCTTCATTCTCTTCATTCCACTCATTCCGCTCATTATTCTCATTATGCTCATGTTCATTCTGGTCATTCTGTTCAGCCTGCTCATTCTGTTCTTTACGTTAATTCTGCTCATTCTGCTCATTATGCAATTGGTTTGATCGCGCAAACAGTTGAACTCTGGTCTCCTGTCCGTACGTCATTGCACCGTGTTCTATTTCAAGAAGCTAAATCCGGCACAAATAAAAAATCAACGCCAGACTGATTGATAGGGTCGACCTTGTTGTGCGCTATCGCACGACACATGTCGCGCGACACATTTGAACAACATCGCTCGTGTAAATCGGCCTATATCTACAATACCTAAAATTGCACGTCTGAATCGCATTGCTAACATAAAACAATGTTCCTTTGCGAAGAAGCGCAAAAACGCTTTTTATTATTTCTTGCAGTGTCAAACGCCAGTAGACGCACGCTGTGTTTCTCAGTGATGTAAACATTTATGTAGTAAGACAAGTACACAACTAAATAAGAAGGTATCATCTTCATCGTACATAACGTCGCAATCAGTTGATGATTAGTATCGATACCTTCTCCCCGCGTGAGACTGGGTCAGTCGGTCATCGTACGTCCCCGACAATCTCTGAATATCGTTTAACTTAGACGCGGTCGTTGTTAGAAATAACCCGGAACAACAGTGAATACACGACAGCAATAAGGTGCACTTATACTGGTACTAGTTTTGACCTCGGGGTAATGTAATGTGTTCTTGTTTGGCAGCGATTTATCATGGGCACAATCTTACATGCGCATTACTGCTGAATACTGAGGGGTCGAAGTTGGTAGCAGTGAGCCGATATATTATCACCGTCTATAGCGTAGTTACCACAAATAGCAGCAATAATAATGATGATGTAGGAGGGAGAATCACCGATTTGATTTTGGTGCAGAGATTTGACAGAAAAGCGTGGAATATCGACTAGAATAAGTATTACTATTGCATATATGTAATACATAAACGTATTGTAGACATATATTAGGAAACAGTTTTTTTATTATTATCAGTCAGAGGCAGTATTTTAGCGTACGTTAGTTCAGGACTCCGGCAGGGAAGTCAGCGAGCGATATAATATGGTTGTTTACCATTCGAAAATTGAGATATAGTGAATAGTTAGAAAGAGTGGAATATTGATTAGAAAAAGTATCACTATTATACATATATTAAGCATAAGCTTCTTACAGAAACATATTAAGAAACCGTTTTTGTTAACAGAGGCAGTATTTTTCCCGGACTCTTATTGACATATATTCAGCGAGTGATAAAGAGGGTTTGTTTACAGGTCGTGAATTAAACTGGTGTATCAAACTATCGTTTACATTGTTGAATATATATATATGAGATAAAGTGATAAATTTACATAAATTACGTACATGAGGCAATATCTGACACAGTTCGAGTAAACGTTCTCGATAAAAAGGAATTAACAGAAGGATTTTAGCGTAAGTTGGTATACACTGAGTTCATTGTTTTGTTTACACAGTTTAGTTAACCAAAATGGCGGCATGCTAGTGTTCAGTGAAAAGTCAGCTCTATAACTGAACTTCTAAAAAGCACTTTAAGCGAGAACACATACTCTAAAAACTACGCTAGCAAGTAACTAATACTGTTGTGAATACAGCCATGTCTTCCAGAAATCGAAAACAGGACACTAAAGTTAATGATAAACTTCGAAGCAAAACCACAGAATCTGTTTCGATCACCATTCAAGATGGCGACGCGCTAGCCGCCGTCATCGGCTTGATTCAGAATGACGATGACATCATGAAAAAAATACTGGAGACGGTAACCCAGGCGATCGTAAAGAAACTCATGGACAGCCCAAACTTTCTCGAAAAGCTAGCCAAAAATGTTCTTAAAAACGGTGTCCTCGATAACATCAAACAGGACATATACGAGTCATGCGCTGTCGACAATGGCCACAAAAAGACACGATACGAAATTTGGAGAGGCGTGTTGTCGACTTGGAACGGGCCAACAAGGAGCTACGGGATGACAGTGACACACAAGAGCAGTACAGCCGTCGGAACTGCCTCCTGTTGCACGGTGTCTCCGAGGAGTAGGCAGACTCCGACAAGGCAGTCATGTCGGTGTACAATGGGAAACTCGGCCTGCAGCTGACGAGTGACTACATCGACCGTAGCCACCGCCTTGGCCACAGACACAACAACGGAAGCTCGAATGGAAAGCCACGGCCGATTAGTGTGAAACTGAAATCGTACGATGCGAGATGATCGATCTTCGGTGCAAAGCGCAAACTAAAAGGTACACGACTGGTGATTACAGAGAACTTGACGAAACAGCGAATGGAATTATTACAGAAAGCGCGCACAGTTGATAGAGTCAAATCGACATGGACGATTGACGGACGGATTATATGCCTACTGACCAGCGGCAGAAAGGAAACTATCGTGCACGATAGAGACCTTGTCAACTTACGTGAACTGTGTCGACAGTGACTAGGAAACCCCATGTGAAACTGTACATAGACAACAATACTTGTGTGTGTGATATTAGACTTAGACATGACTGCCGAAAAAGATCCATGTTTTAACATAGACGGTATTATAGAAGACACTGATGGAGGATGTAAGACAAACTATCTAGGTAATGTACAAGACTGTTTAAGAATGTGTCATTATCACACCGACTCTGAACTTTACAACCTACAGTGTAAATGTGAAACAAACATTAAGTTCTCAACATTGACAATAAATTGTAGAAGTTTATCCAAAAATGACAAACTTGAATACAGCCTAAAATCACTAAATGTTAACTTCGACTGTATAGGTATAACCGAAACTTGGATAAATCCGGTGGATAGCATTGGTAGTTATAATATGACAGATTACACATTTCTGTCAAAACCTAGAATGGATAAATGAGGAGGAGGTGTTGGTAAGTATATTGCTAATAGGTTAAAGTTTAAGGAAATAAATGACATAAATACAAACTCTGCGAATTGTCTATATGAATAATTATTTGTAGAAGTCGAAACCGAAAAAAACAAAATTGTTATTGGTGTTATCTATAAACCGCACGACACATGCATAAATACATTTAATATACAATTTAATGCTTTATTAGGAAGAATTTCAAATGAAAGAAAGAAATGCATATTAATGGCAGATTTTAACATTGACTTACTTAAGTCTGACACAAACCACCAAACAACAGATTATATCCATAAAATGTTTGCCAACATAGTCTACCCAACAATTAGCAAACCAACAAGGGTCACAAAACAGACAGCTACATTCATTTAACAAGATTTAAGAAGATTGCCATCCCAAACAACAAGTTCCAGATGGCAAGTGGACAAAGAAGCCATTGGCTTATCGAAAGTCCAACAATTTTCTCATCTATGTGTAGTCCACCCTTATCAAATATCTGTCAATTCTATTTTCAAACATATTCACACTACTAGCATCATTTGGCAGTTTGTTCCATTCATTTATCACCCTTTGTGAGAAAGAGTACTTTCTCATGTCCAACCTACACTGCTCCTTAATTAATGCTGCTTTGTGTCCTCTTGTTCTACTGCCTTCTTTAAGTTTGAAGAACATATTCCTACCAACATCCTCATAACCGTTCACTATTTTAAATACTTCTATTTGGTCTCCTCTTAGTCTCCTGGTCTCTAGTGTTGTCAAACCACATTGTAATAAGCGACTTTCGTAACTAAGGTCTCTCAATTCTGGAATCATTTTGGTTGCTCTTTGTTGAATTCTTTCCAGCTTGTCTATGTCCTTTTTACGATACGGCCTCCATGATTTAATACAATATTCCAAATGTGGTATAACTATTGCTTTGTACAGGGGTATAATTAGCTGTTTCTCCTTATACATGATAGTTCTCCTAATTAGCCCTAGAATTTGAGTTCCACTCGAAGCAGCAATACCACATTGCTCTGAAACTTTCATGTCAGCACTAAATGTTACTCCTAAGTCCTTTTCTTGTGTGGTTCTACCTAGGACAGCATCCCCCATTGTATATTCTTCGTCCATGTTTCCATGTTCTATGTGTATACATTTACACTTCCCAAAATTTAATAACATTTGGCATTTTTCTGACCATTTAACTAATTTATCTAGATCATCCTGTAAACTTTGTTTACCTGTATCATTTGTAACCTTTCTGAATACTTTTGTGTCATCTGCAAATTTGAGTACTTTGCTAGATATGTCATCTTCTAGAACATTTATATATATTAAAAACAGTATAGGGCCTAATACTGATCCCTGTAATACCCCACTCAAAACCGATTTCCAGTTTGAAATTCATAACAATATTATAACAATATTCATGAATATTCAATAAAATCTGGTATCCTTTATAATGACATATCATATCACTTCCCGATATTTACATTTTATGAATTAGGGGTAAAAAGAGAAAATGAGTACAAAATTGTTTACAAACGCATGGCTAGCTCAGCAAACATAAGCAAACTAAAAACACAATTACAAACTTCAAACTGGGAGGAGGTGTACAAGGATCAAAGCCCCTGCACTTCATATGATACCTTTCTGAAAATACTAAATACACAAATGAATGAATGCTTACCGTGGAAAAAATGTAAGGTGAAAACCTGCAAAAGTGAACGGCTCACGAAAGGCATATTAATATCCTGTAGGCAAAAAAACCACCTGTTCAAAATATTTAAGTGCAACCTTTCTACCGAAAGTGAGATTATCTGCAAAAATTACAAAAACAAACTGACTCATGTAATCAGACAGTCAACGAAAAAATATTTTAAAGACACATTTTAGCTATATCAAAATGATGAATGAATGCAGAAAAAACATGGAGCACCATTAATGAAGTTATACAGTCCAAAGAAAATAAATATGTAATAAATGATACATTTATTACATTAGATGGTACCCACTGTAGAGACAAAAGGGAAATAGTGGACCATTTCAATAATTATTTTACCAATATAAGTCATCGCCTTAATGTAAACTTAACACAAACAGGTAATGACCCAACACAATTTATAAAAAAAATGCATCAAGTTTTTTCTGTACACCTACATATTCTGAGGAAATAATTAACATAGTAAAAAAGCAAATTCAAAGAAATCAAGTGGATTCGACAATGTTGATCCATACCTTATTAAACAAGTTATACCACAAATTGCAAATCAACTTGCCCACATTTTCAATAATTCACTTATGACTGGCATTGTGCCCAGAAACTAAAAATAGCAAAGGTTATCCCCTTGTATAAAAGTGAAAACCCTGAACTATTCTCAAATTATAGACCTAGTTATATCCTTCCATGCCTCTCCAAATACTGGAATGCCTAATGTACAATAGGCTTTACAATTGTTTAACAGAACACAACATAATATAAAAAAAACAATACGGATTTAGGAAAAACTATTCTACGTATATGGCACTGATTGATTTGGTTGATAAAATATCAAGTAACATGGACCATAAAAAAGTATAATATAGGTGTTTTTCTTGATCTCTCCAAGGCTTTCAATAAAATAGATCATAACATTTTAATAAATAAACTTCAATGCTACGGCATAAGAGGTAATGCCTGCAACTGGTTTAAAAGCTATCTAAATAACAGAAGACAGTATATATCGTATAACAAAGCAGGCTAAAATATATGACAATTACATGTGGAGTTCCACAAGGATCTATATTAGGCCCATTACTCTTTATTTTATATATAAATGATATTGAAAATGTATCAGATAACTTAAATCCTATACTGTTTGCAGATGACACAATTCTCTTTCATGCTCATACATGCTTCAACACTCTCATCGAAGAGGTAAACATAGAAATAAAAAAAATCTCAACATGGTTCCATACCAACAAACTTTCCCTAAACACCAAAAAGTCAAATTTTATTAGTCACACCAAAAGGAAAACAATACAATATCAACAGTGCATTAATGCAAGTAGATGGAAACAAAATAAAGCATGTTAAATTCACCAAATTCCTAGGGAAATTTATAGATGAGCATTTAAGTTGGACAACACATATTGACAACCTATCAAAACAAGTAGCACGGAATGTGGGAAGCTTAACAAATTAAAACATTTTCTCCCTATGTATATAATGAAAACTCTTTATTGTCCATTGATCTTATCACATTTACAATACTGCACTCTATTATGGGAACATTCATATTGTACAAACTTAAACAAACTAAGAATACTACAGAAGAAAGCTATTAGGATAATAACAAATTCTCATTACATCGCACACACTGATCCTCTATTCTCAAAGTTAAAATTATTAAAATTGGACGATCTATATAAACATCAACTAGGTATTTTTATGTATAAAGCAGCAAATAACAAACTCCCAGATTCTATGTCATCAATGCTTACGAGAATGCAAAATATCCACAAACATAATCTAAGAAAACAAAATGGCTATTATATCCAAAACATAAGAACAAACAGCAGGAAATGTACAATAAATTATTCAGGACCAGTATTCTGGAATGCATTATCTAGTAAATTAAAACAGCTTGTGTCCATTAACCAATTTAAAAATAAACTGAAAGAATTTTACTCTCTAAATATCAATGACTTTACAGTAAACACTGCAAATAAGAAACTTTGTATTTGTACAAAATGCATTCTATATCTACATTTATTTTCACATGGTGGAGAAGACCATGTGTTTCATGTAATATTTAATGTAGTCAGGATCATGTATTACTTAATGTATTCATGCTCACATTTAATGAATACATGACAATGTGTAGTTAGTGTATTATTTGCTCATATAATTCAAAATACAAATTATATGTTGAAATTGAAGCAACATTTTTGAGACTCAATTTGTATTTGTATAACATATACTCTACATCTACCTTTATTTTAACATGGCAGAAAAAACCATGAATTGATGTTCGTGTAGTATTTAATGTAGTCATGGTTCCTGCATTACTTAATGTGTTCATGTTCACATTGTAATGTATTCATGTGCAATAATTAGTTAGGTTATTAGTGTAGTATTTGTTCATAAAATTCTAATTGCAAATTGTATGTACATATTTAAGCAATTTTTTATTTTTTACATTATATTGTATTTCACTTGCAATAATGTTGCTTAGTATATGTTTTTGGCTTAAGCCTAAGGAAGCTAAATAATTATGTTGATTTATTTCTGGGTGGTCCTCGTCATAAGCCACTCGGGGTTTTTAGAGGATCTCCTTGGTTGCTCCGCTATTTGTATAATCTGTGACTCAAATCATATTGTAAGTATGTTAAAATGTATGTGTAGCCAAACCGAAGTTATTCATTCATTCATTCAGTGTTCTCTGTATTCACTAGGTGGCAGGCATATTTTGGCTCATGCGTGCTTAGTAGAAAATACATAGTTAGTAAATATATTATTGTTGATATTAAATTAAGTCCTAAATAACCCAGCCAAAAGTGTTCTTTTGAACACAAAAACAGCCTTATTCAAGGCTAACGTAGCAATCAAATTAAGACTAAATTATGTGATGGCGCCGGGCAAACGGCAGGTAAAGGCCACCAGGCATTTAATATGCGGCAGTTGCAGCAACTGGGTGGATTTCGTCAAGTCCGGGTGTGAGATGTCCTGGGCTGAGGTTCAGGCGGATAGTTTTAGTTTTGAATGTAGGGGATGTACGAGGATGAAGGAACTAGAGGTGGAGTTGGAACAGCTGAGGCTGCTCGTTGTGGCAATGGTGGGAAAGGAACAGGTGGGTTGTGCCTGTGGTTCCGGCGGGGGACAGTAGATGATAAAGTGGGGGAAGACAGTGAGAGAGAGAGAGAGAGAGCTCACATCAGCCTGGGATGAGGCTTAGAGGAGAAGGTGACAGGTCGTAGGGAGTCAAGACGTAAGGAGACAGGACGAAAGGAGACGGGAAGGAAAGAAATGGGAGGGAAGACAACTGGAGCGAAGGAGAGAGGAGTGGGGGGAGATAGCAGCGAAGGAGACGAGAGTGAAGCCGATAGGAGTGAGGGAGACGGGAGTGAAGGTGTCAGGAGGGAAGTCGACGGGAGCGCAAGTTAGCCAGGAGACGGGAGGAAAAGGTGACAGGTTGATGGGTGAGAGAGACTGATAACAGTTTACTATTTGACAAGGCTGCAGGACAGAATGTGATGGAAGGGATCCAACGGAATATCTATTCTGCGGCAGTGAAAGAGGGGGCGAGGAAGAGAGCGAGGGTGTTTATGGGGAACTCAATAGGAAGACCGACAGAGTCTTAAACAAGGGAGATGACGTGGTGGTCTGCATGCCTGGGGCCAATTGCCGGGGGATGGCAATTAATATGCTAGCCCAGAAGCTATGTAGGGAAGAGGAAGTTGGATTTGTGGGGAAGTTTTGTTGGGAAGGATGGGCTTCATCTAAGTAGAAAGAGGGCAGCAGTAGATAGTGGCATGAGTCTTAAACAAGGGAGAGGACGTTGTAGTTTGCTTGCCTGGGGCCAAAATAGAGGCGATAACTGAGAGGGTAGAAAACATTGTGGGTTCGGGCAAGGGTGGATCTGTTTTAGTACACGTAGGGACAAATAACGTAGAGAGGGAGGGTACAACTGCTATAGTTAGGAAATACAGGAATTTGGTCAGAACACTAAAGCAGACGTGGGTTGAGCAGGTAATAATGTCAGGGATTCTACCAGTAGCAGGAAGGAGGGGTCATAGATATTGAAATTGCCGGGGGATGGCAATTAACATGCACGTCCAGAATCTATGTAGTGAAGAAGTTGGATTTGTGGGGAAGTTTTGTTGGAAGGGCTGATATGTATATGAAGGACGGGCTTCATCTAAGTGGAAAGGGGGCAGCAGTATTTGCGGATGGACTTACAGCAGCAGTAGACAGTGGCATGGGTAACATAACAAATATTTTTGGTAGTAAACATTGTTTAAACTATCAGCGCAGGGGGGTTACCTAGAGGTGTATCAAGCAGAACAAGAGGCCACTAGTACAGACAAACTAATAACAAATCGTCCGGCAAACATCTCTGAAACATGTTATAGATGCGTGTGTTTAAAAGCAAGGAGCATAGTAAATAAAATAAACGAATTAAACATTATGGTAGAAGATATTGACCCTCATATAATTGGTATAACCAAATCATGGGCCAACGTAGACATGACAGATGCTGAATTAGAACTGACATGATACGTAATGTTTAGGAGAGATCGAAAAGGTAGAAGGGGAGGGGGAGTTATTTTATATGTTAAAGAATCTATTCAGGCTGATGGAATAAAACTAAAAAGGGAAGCAGATTGCGATGAAGCTGTTTGGTGCAAAACAGTTTCAGGAAATTCAAAATTAACTATTGGATTAGTTTACCGAAGTCCAAACATAAACAAAGAGGATAATACAAAAATACAAAACGATATGAAAGCTAGTCAAAGTTAGTAAAGGGGAATGTATCATAATGGGAGATTTTAACCATGGACACATACAATGGAAATCTCTAGTGAGTACAGGGGGAGAGGACCAACAATTTATATTTTTAATTCAGGAGAGCTTCCTTACTCAGTACGTGCTAGAACCAACCAGGGGAGAAAATGTATTAGATATAGTTTTTTCATCACAAAGAGAATTAGTGGACAATGTAAAAAATGCTGGAACCATTGGGTAACAGTGACCATAATCAAATACATTTTGACATCAATGTTACATCAGAAAGTAAAAATAAAAAACGTACAGGAGAAACTTCCACAAAGGTAACTAAAAAAATATGAGAAAATACTTAGCAAAGCTAGATTGGAATGACATGCTGATGAATAAGACTGCAATTGAATGTTAGAATATTCTAAAATATGAAATTGAGAGTATCGTCGATAAATTTGTTCCGTTGAAAAAAAACAAGGAAAACGGTCTATAAAGAAACAATTGTCAAAAGAAGCTATTAGAAAAATAGTGTTCAAGCAAACTATGTGGAGGGTTTATAGGCGTACCAGAAAGGATGAAGACTATGCAAATTACAAAGAGGCACTTAATGCAGCTACAACTGAAATTAGACAATCTAAAAGAAGCTATGAAAAAAATAGCATGTAACATAAAAAATGACAGCAAGAGTTTTTTTGTCACGAGTAAACAAAACGTACAAAACAAGGTTGGACCTCTAGAAGACTGTGCTGGAATAGAATAGCACAGGGGTTTTTAATGGTGGAAGATCTAAATGGTTACTTTAATTCAGTGTTTACCAGAGAGGATATTAGTTCATTAACAGTTCCAGATGCTAAATTTCAGGACTGTCTATTTAAGACCGTTAATTGTAACTCCAGAAATAGTAGCTAAAAAAGCAATGAAGGATAATAAATCACCGGGAGTGGATGGAATTCCTCCAAAACTACTAATGGAAACAGTAGAACAAATCAGTATACCATTTGCAACTTATCATTAAAAGAGGGATTTGTTCCGTTTGAATAAAAAGAAGCAAACATCACACTATTATTTTAAAAGGGTTTGAGACATAAATCAGAGAATTACAGACCAGTGAGTTTAACGTCAGTGATTTGTAAATTATTAGAAAAGTTCATTAAAGACCATGTGGTGGACTTCCTTGTTAGGTATAAATTATTAAATTCATCTCAACATGGATTCCTAAAAGTGAGGTCATGCTTAACAAATATGTTATGTTTTTTGGAAGAAATCACTAAGTGGATAGACGAGGGATCGCCAGTAGATATTATCTACTTAGATTTTCAGAAAGCTTTTGACAAAGTGCCACATCAAAGATTACTACTTAAATTTAAAGCCCATAGTATCGGGGATAGCATAATTGACTGGATAGAACAATGGCTGACTGACAGAAGACAACGAGTTGTAGTAGATGGAGAAGTTTCAAATTGGAAATAAGTTT
>OY759266.1:1252500-1287500 GCA_963662155.1 Lamellibrachia columna | reverse complement strand
AAGAGAAAATAGCTTGTATAAACACAAAATTTACAGTTTTCCTCTTGAACGTCTAGGTAACAATTCAAAATAATAGTTGCTACAACACAATGCATATTTAACCCTCATATGTGTGTGTGTGTGAAATTTTGTTGTTGGTTATGTGTGATACATTACACATTTTTAAGGGAAACGTTATAGTTAGAATTAGCACATTTAGTGAAAACAACCAATGACATTTACAGAAAATGTCATGATCTTTGTTAATTTGACATATTATGCATTGTCGATGCTCTAGATATGTTATATTGTATTCCACAATAACTATGCATTGACGTGTATGCTGAAAATATAAAGCAGTACATATACATTGCATAACTACGACCAAAACACCCCAAAATCCCTATATCGTAAAGCCTTTGAGCTTGAAGTACATGATAACTAATATATCTATATTAACTAAATTAAATATAACAAGAACCAAATACACAGAAGGATATATTAGTTTCTGATATCCAATCTACCCTGATCCTTCCCTACTATTACTTCGTGCTCTCTAGTTTTAGTATATTTCTTAAGTGAAAAAAAATGTGTATCAATATTTTCATACCCATTCAATATCACAACAAACAACGCCGTGTCCCTAGGGTTGTTAAACCGCATTCTTGTAGGCATTCTTCATAGCTAAGACGTTACAATGTTTCCTCGAATGTGCTTGCTTAAGCTTGATATATGAACATGAGAAACTCCTTTGCTTTGTTCATGTTCATATTTCTAAGTTTCCTGAATAATACGTGCGTACGTACATGCATGCATGCATGCATGCATGCGTATACACATCCATACATATGTACTCGCACGCACACACGCACGCACGCACGCACGCACACACACACATTTCCACAATTATAATGTGTTTAATTAATTCAAATTCGCATAATGTGCCAAGAAAAGGTGTTCAGCATGTTACAATGAAATATTCTTATTCTTTTCCAAAATGGAATGATAGTCGTAGCTATGATAGATATTACCGTAATCCTACATACATTATTATTGTTTTTGCATGGTGGGTGATCTTTCCAGTCAATTAAATTGGAGTTCCTGAGATTCGACACAGAGTCTCGCTACGACAATTTCAAAGTTTACGACGGAGTTGCCAGTTTGGGAGACCTTCTTTACACGTTCAGTGGATCCTCCTTGCCTAACGACATCTTCTCTGACAACTCCCTCGTCATAAAGTTTCAGTCCGATGGTTCACGTACGAGGAATGGCTTCGAGATTAAGTACATGGCCGTGCCTAACCCAGGTAAGGTGTGGTTATGGCCCAATGAGAATAGATATGCTACTTGCTGGAATAGGTTTGTGAACATGTAGTTGCTTAAGCCAGATTAACCAACTGAGTTTGATTAATGTTGTGTTAAAAGAGTAGATCATACGTGACCAATACCGGTTAAAAAACTAAATGACGGATACAATTAATATGATAAATAATTGTGAAAGTATCATAGTGATATCACTTGAACGCTACATTTACTATATCTGGCGTTTGAATTATTTCGGAATAGATAGGGTACACGCCATAACTACCGTGTGCCGCTCAAGGATATAAACTGTGTACAACGAAACGTAATCTTAACCGACGACCTATGACAACTCGCATCGTCACAGCTTTTGAAACGAACCGAAAATCATACAAGCACTTTGCTGATGTCAAAATATAAAACGTTTCACCTGTGAAATGTTGTTATACCAGTTTGCCCTTACTTCAGCATGCGGCAGCAGTCCTGTAGTGGTTAGAGGAGCAATGGGAAGGTTTGGAATCAAAGGCACACTGAATGAAACCGATTTGAGGTGCAGCTGGAATATTCATGTTGACATAAACAAGGTAAACAGTAAATACTATATGTGCTATACTGTTTAAAACGTGCATCGCTTCAGGTGCACCAGCACAAGTATCATGATGTTACCACAAACAAGAAATACGTATGACAAACATGTGATATAGAAACATGCTTGCACCAACCGTTACGGCAAGAAAGCGTAGTGCATTTCGATTCTTCTGTCCATCCATTGGCTGATCCCACATTTATCTACCTCTCATTGTATGTTGTAACTCATATTGACGTAGCTCTGAAACATTCTTGCTTTATACTTATTGTATATACTATATTCAGAATAATGTTCCTTAATTTTAGACGACGATCTGTCACCGGCTTCGTTGATAAGATTAATAATCAATTTTAATTTTCTTCAGCTGAATCGTGATCATAATTCATGAAACACATTATTTTACTACCACCGCCGGTTTTTTTTCTTCAAAATCGTTAGTAGAACACAGAAACTTATATTAAGTGAACCTTTTCAGCTCTTCCAACTTTTACGTTACAAAAGAGAACTAATATCAACCATTTACAGAGAAATTATTTTACAAAATTGTGAATTTCATTGTTGTCAGCTACCTACCCAACTTCAAAGTATATGACTTGGTTCGATCACTGACGTGTAGCTATCAGTATTCATAATTTGTATTGTGTTAATGTGAACACCGTTTGCATAAATGCTATTTTAAATTGCATTTTTCACAGCAAGTGCGACTACACTTTCTTCGCTTTGCCCTCGAGAGCAGCAGAAACTGTCAGTCTGAGAGTGTCAAGATCTATGATGGAAACGACACCACAGCGCCACTGATCCGCACGTTCTGCGGTACCACCCGTCCAGGTGACGTCATATGCAGTGGGAACACAGCGCTGGTATCATTCGTGTCTGGTGTCTCAGGATTATATTCAGGCTTCAGAATCAACTTCACATCTTTTGTCCCTGTTACAGGTAAGCTAACGTTAGCATAAATAGCATGTTATTAAACACACACACACGCACACGCACACGCACACGCACACGCACACGCACACGCACACGCACACGCACACGCACACGCACACGCACACGCACACGCACACGCACACGCACACGCACACACACACACACACACACACACACACATATATATATTAGCCAGACTGTTTATGTATAATTGGCCCAACAGTTTCTGGCTAGTCAAAACAAATGAAAGAATGTATGTGTCATGCTGTTTACACCAATAATATTCAGTTTGATAGTTTCATTCCTACCTTTACATTTTCTCTTCTGTTAGGCAGCTGTCTTCATGTACAGTTATTTGTATCATCTATGAGTATTCTGCCTCCATTCTTCTAAGATTTATGAAATATATACACAGAGAACATCTCGTAGTTAGTATTTCAGAAAATTAAAACAAACAAAATAATCAGAGTGGCGTTTTGCTATAAGCATTAATGCCACGGTTTCTGTACGGAATGGCTAATTAGATGATAACGCAAGAACTTATTTTGACACCGTGTGGACGTGCCTGAGTATGCTCCGATATCACACATCATCATCATTCTGTGCGAGTCACTCCACATAATCTTATTAGCAGTAAGTGCCACCACGTCTCTTCTTCTGATTCCACGGCTTCCGCTTATTTACACCATCTCCCCTCTGTAGGGACATTCCCATATCATCCTCAGACAGTGCCCCATCCGCCGAAGCCGTCTCTCTCGCAGCAGTTCTTCCACGCCTGGGCTACTGGCGGTGTTCCCTGTGGTCCAGTTTGGTGACTCTATGTGCATCGCCAGCCAATGGCTGATTGATTCGTTGCTACACCTGCAGGCCGCGCCCCTGCACGAAGCCATTCTGCTGCGGCTGTACCCGCTGATACAACTGATCTGCCACTCACCACAGGACAAGGAAGCTGAGCCCTTTCTCCGCACCCGATAGCAGCGATATGCATCTGAACGGATTGGGATCCTTCTTGCAACCCTTACCCTTGTAGAGGAGGTACGTGGCTGCCTCCAGCCACGACACTGGCGGATTTTCCACGGACCGCATGCGTCGCATCAGTGTACCTCAGATCAGAGTGGCCAACGGCGAGTTCAACCACATCTCTGTGGGGATCAAACCCACTACGGCTTCATTGCTGTGGGCGGCTATCACTTCGTCCATGACCTCATCGTCGTATGGCTGAGCTGTGTTGACGTCTCAGATATCGACATGCCATTCCGGCTCGTCTCGCATCTCTACGTTGGCTGACCTTCCAAGATTCCATCTGCTTCAGGTCGTCTGAGGCACCTTGTCCTAGTAGCACACATGGATACCAGCTAATTTGAAAACCATCTGAGCTTGGCGGTACACAGAGGCAGTGGCATCTAGTGAAATTATTTCATTAGCAGACACTTGGAGCTATGTATTATGTAATTATTATTGCAGTAGGATTTTCCAATGAGTTTATACGTTGTGGAGAAATAAAGTTCCCTCAGCGCGCCTCAGTGGAACGACTGTTATGGAAGGCTTCGTTTATATTAATTTTATTGATCATGCAACTGTAACATTTGACAAAGAGGTCACCAATGATACTGGTCAAACCGTCGTAAAATATGCTTATATTACATGAAAGTGTAATGGCATTTATTGTAGCGTGTCGTGGCCACCCCGCCGTACTGGATGCGGAGCAGGGGACGTTTGGCATTGATGAAGTCCCCTACGAAACCAGCATGACATGCAGTTGGAAGATTCGTGTAGCAACAACGAAGGTTAGCAGCATAAAGAGCACACTGCTTTCTAATTTCGGATGCAAATATCGTACGCATATCATTACTTTAATTTTACGTTTGAATCATGCTAAAATGTGACAAATACCAAGAAGAAATTAATTAAAAGATCGTGTCGTTTTCATGAAGATGTTGGGAATGTTTCACAAGTGAAACATTTCTAGGAAATATAATCGGTTGTTTAGTATATAGATAGTGGTATCAAAATGCTGTCGACAGTGAATCGAATCAATAATAAATAAGTAATAAATAAGTGATATCACATATGAAGTCGTACTAGAACAACATGAATACAACATTCAGATAATCGACCCTGCTGTTAGTGGGAAATGATGTATTATTGAAAAAAGCTAAATTAAACTTAATGTTAAACGTCGTTAACTCGAAGGCCGATAATCCCGAAACCTCGGCATCGGGACATCATTTAAATTTTTTTTAAATGCTAATAACGTTCCGGGTCCGGAAGTCGAAATCGTGCATCAAACCCTATATTTACTATAAAAAAACAATCCGGAAATCGCAATCGCCCGCAACCGTTTGATCGCTTTAACTGCCCGTTGCATTCTGGTTAGTTTTGAAAGTTTACCAAGACAAATGTTATTAACACAGCTTTGCATTGAAGGTAATGGAACCATCCATTTAAATTGATCATGCATGCAACAACGATATTCGAGAAGACATTAGTGTCCATATTATGTTATAGTATTCACTAAGTGTGATTGACGTTAGATACGTTTTGAGGTTCATATTCATTTTTTTGGGAAACTCGTTAATCCGGACCCATTCACTGGGACCAAGATGTTTGGATAAACGAGGTTCCACTGTACTGCTAATAAGTATATGCTCTGTTACAGCAATTAATGTTGTACTTCTACACTGTCACGGTTGAATACAGCATTGGCTGCCGTAAAGACAACATTAGGATCTATGATGGCGATGACACCGCAGCACCGTTGATTAGCACATTATGTGGCACTTTAACTCATCGTAGAGTCATGTTAAGGCACAACGAAGCGTTTGTGGCATTTTCATCTGACGGCTCTAAGAGGGACACTGAGATCGAAGTTGACTATGTAGCCATTACCCCTGTTGAAGGTAAGAAAAACAGACGAGCATCTTTTTATTCAGGTTATAACGTAGTAGCCTTAAATAGCCAATTAAAATTTGAAAATTAGATAGAAGGCTCCGCTGCCATTATAATGACGATGACGTGGGTACGCCTGGTTCATCTGTAACAACACCATTGAGGAATAGCCGAATTTACAAGAATCATGGTAATAAAAGGCAGACCGTTGTGTATTCCAAGTTGAGCAGGTTACTCGTGGAGTTCCCTCAACTTCTATATTCATAACATTTGTTGGCGAAAATGACATCGCTGGGTGTTTTTCGTGTGGCAGCAAAACGGCTCTGACCTGTCTGAATTTTCTTGATATAGGTAACAACTTAGACAAATGTATTACAGTAATAAAAATAATCCATTTACTATGGATTTATAACAATGAATTCAGTTATGTGATAAATGTACGTATAATACTTTCGCGTACATGTGCATGCTTGTGCGTGTGCGTCCGGCGGTCCGCGTGTGCGTGCGTTACAATTTGCAACATTTAAAGCACAACTCGTACTTTGTTTTGTATGAAAACTCGTTAAAAGCGAAGATAATAAGAAATATATATACGGTGTGGCCACTGTTAGCAAACTAAACACGGCAAGTTCATAAATGTCTTGATGTTATCTGATTGGATCCTATATATTTTGGTATGCTAGATGAAACATCCCCAATATAATAAAAGAAACTATTATACTCATGACGTCCAATATTTCATATCTAAAAGAATCCAACTATATGTCGGCGAAGCGTAGCTTATTTCATGGAAAATACCTCCCTTTGTATGATCCTCATATGCATCATACGTGGTTTAGTATATAAATATACGAACCACTGAGAATACTAAAACATGTTGTGGAATATGCTATGTGGATCAGGTTTGTGTAAGTAAGTTATGCTTATTTGTATTCAAGTGTCGTGTACTTTGGTAGTCATAGTTAATATCAGTTATTTGCAGCCTTTTGCTTTCACTGCGGTGTGCTCTCTAAGGCGACTGTCATACAACGTGAGTTTAAGTATGTTTGTATTTATTGCAGGATGTTTCGGTGATCCCGTTATTCTGACAGGAACCGATGGAATAATTAGCATAAACAGTACTCAGTATCAAAACTGGATGGCGTGCAGCTGGACGATTCGGGTCGGTCCAAACGAGGTAAGCAGCAATGTTGGAGTAATGGTGATAACATATTGGCAATTACAAAGATGGTCGTTACAATACGATAGTGGACAACTTAACATATCGATAATGTTATGTCGAGTGGTGTTCTTGGGTGACACTCCACAACTCCATCCGACAGCTAATCTGGTCGTTAATGGCGATGTCATTATTCTGATGGGGAGGGGAGGTCAAATGTCTAAGATATTATTGAATGGTTGTTAAAATATTGATAAAAATATACAATGACGTTAGTAAACGAGTAGTGTAAATTGGATAGAAAGTATTCATTCTTACACAGTTGAATAATTGTTGGACTCTCGATAAGTGAATGGCTCCCTTGTATGACAGTATTATTGAATCTTGTTCTTTCTGGTGTCCTTACAGATTAGCCAGAAATAAAATGTTGCCAGTTTTATAAACATTCTCAAAAACCTTAAACCTTTTTTCAATGGCAAGCCAATGCTGTTTGATATAATGACATCGATTATTGGCCCATTTGGTTTTTGCACTGGTACGCCAACGCAGGTTGAGCAAATGTCAAATGACAGCCATTATTGGCCGAATTAGGTTTTCAATGGCAGGCCAAGTCCGGTCTAACCATTATTGGCCCAATCGAGTCTTACTAGCTGTGCAGCGAGGTTGGCATTATCACCTGCACAGTAATAATAATAATAATAATAATAGAAGAAGAGCCAACAAATGAAGGTTCATGAAAACGTAACTTGAAACTTTATTTTAAATATATAAACATGGCAGTAATGTTTGAAGCATCTTAAGACTTTAAGTACCTGCATGCAAATACGTCTAATATGAACAAATATGATTACAATCACACTAAAAATCAAATGCTAGACATTAAAAGTAATGCAATGCAACAAATAAAAATAGAAGATATAGCACTCAGTAGTACAATTGGTTTTGAAAGTAATACATTAAAACATTACTTCTTTGATAAAACAGCAATCATCCTGATTCAGTATCGCCTATTGGACAAAAAAACAATATGAATTTATTAGACTGTGCACTGCCTAATCGTTCGTGGTTTGCCTGCAGCTTGAGTTGAGGAACCGGGAAACTGCTGTCAATAGTAGGGCCTAAATGCCGGTTATGTGTGTGAATCGGAGCCCGAATCAGACTCAATTTCGAAGTCTACCGCGATCTCGCTTGGCCACTGCAGAGGGCCAGCGGTGGGCGACAATACAGTAGTGTATCGGTTACCAGCGGCAGGCACATCAACATTATGGATCTCCACCAACGTAACAAAGGATGCCGAACCGGACTGTTCCGTGACAATCGCAGGACCGCTGCTTTTATTTATGTTTACGAAAAAGGCTTCGATTGTCGTGAACTTTGACGTTGAGATATCGCATCGTTTCATTCGCTTGGCAGGTGCCATTTTGAACTCGCCCCACTACACAGGGATTGTTTCTTCAAATGAGAGCGCTAGTGGATAGGCACTGAGAAAAGCCATAGAAACACGTTTCCCAACCAATAACCTACACGATTTCAATAAATAGAGATCAACCGCAGTATCATTATTTTCCAACGATGTCAAGGTTAAAAATATATAGTCTTATAGATAGGCAGTATGCCTATTTGCTATTCTGCCGCCGACAACATTCGTCAAATCACGACCGCATGCACCAATTCTCACTAAGACAGTTCAAACAAACACGCAAAATACAAAGTTCTGTGTACAGCACACTAGTCATAGCGACCGCTAGACAGCGTGGTCTTTGTATTCACTGAGAATGGGTATCTAAGAAAACATTTACCTAATTTTTAACATATTTATTTATATAAAAATAAAAATTTAAATCCTACTCTAGTAATAACATATGTAAGATTATCTTTCCAGATATTGATTGTGTAATAAAATATGAAAACAAGGAAATATGTCGAGAGTAACGCGATCGTTCAAAGTGTCATCTGGAAATATCCAACCATCCACAATTGAAAGAGAAAAAAAGAAACTATTTATGTAATATCGATGATAATAATTTTTATTATGTCTATCATGTGTGATATTAGGTCGTAGTTCAATGCTCGTTACTTAACCAACAGTGAATATCAATATTCGACACACATATGGTGTGGTTTTAAGAATTATTGGTTTGTTGTATGACTGCATAGCATAATCACTGACAATTATCTAACTGAAGCTCAACATCCCTGATGTGTAGCAAACGACTAATCGGTTGCTTGTAAATCCTCATCATATTCTTTAAATGTATTTATTTAATTAACTAAATGTACGAAGAAATGATATACAGTTGCTCCACTTGTTTCTTGTTTCTTGGTTTTTTGTTTTTTACTTCATATTTAATTTTATAAAAACTGTAGGTCAAAATGCTTCACAAACACACACACACACACACACACACACACACACACACACACACACACACACACACACACACACACACACACACACACACACACACACACACACACACACACACACACACACACACACACACACACACACACAAACACACACACACACACACACACACAAACACACACACACACACACACACACAAACACACACACACACACACAAACACACACACACACACACACACAAACACACACACACACACACAAACACACATACACAAACACACACACACACACGCACGCACGCACGCACGCGCGCGCACACACACACACACACACACACACAAACACACACACACACACACACAAACACACACACACACAAATACACACACAAACACACACACACACACACACACACACACACACACAAACACACACACACACAAACACACACACACACACACAAACACACACACACACACACACACACACACACACACACACACACACAAACACACATACACAAACACACACACACACACACACACACGCACGCACGCACGCACGCACGCACGCACGCGCGCACACACACACACACACAAACACACACACACACACACACACACACACACACACACACAAACACACACACACACACACACACAAACACACACACACACACACACACACACACAAACACACACACACACACACACACACACACACACACACACACACACACATTTATATTGTGTTTCAGCGAGTCCGGATTCACTTTCTCAGCTTTGAGCTTCAGGAGCAATGTCGCTATGACTCACTCGATATCTTCGATGGAAACGCTACGACGGCACCCCGACTGCGCTCACTTTGTGGCTCTAACCTTCCCAGTGACATCGTAAGCAGCGGGAACAAAATGCTCGTGTATTTCTCGACAAACAATATCAACCGATATGCTGGCTTCATGCTCAAGTACACGGCTATTGACGGTATGCACTTTCGACAGTCTACAATTTCTTCTGTGTTAAAAGAAAGATAAGTGTACGGTGTGACAAAATGGCTACACGACACAACAACATTGGATTATTTCATGTCAAAGCAAGTATGTAAAGGACAAGCAAATTATTCAAGAAATTTTTGTTTCAGCTACAAAGCTATTATATATGTTAGGGTGGTCAATGTCTGTACGTGAAAACATTATTTCTTCAAACAGCCATGCATATGGGTTACAAATGTTAGGTTTGATGAGACAAAAACTGTGCTAAAATGTCACAGCAATCCGTTGCGAGGAAGACACCGCTCACATAACACAACGCTTACCATAATACATATATACAATTTTACTTCGAAATGTCAACATCTAGATATAATGCAATATATAGTCACTGTGATCTACTCATCAGATACGGTTTATACCGTGAAAATCAAGCTATTATGGTTAGGGTTAGTGTTTGGGTTACATATAGGGTTTGGGTTAGGGATAGGGTTAGGGAATCGTAACCGGTGAATAAACCATGTTTATATATATATATATATATATATATATATATATATATATATATATATATATATATATATATATATACATAATATTAATTAATTTTCGTATTAGCACAGTAGCTATGTTCATAGATATACACTGGAAATGCAGTAATTTCATGTACTCAGACATGAATGTTGTTTTTTTTTATTAAACATATATATCTCAACACTATTTTGACACTTCTACCCTACCCATATGTTTCATCATACAAAATCATATGAAAATATACATATTTTACTTGCAATAATATGATGGACATGTCTTTATTCTTCACACTTTTTTGATTTTGAAAACATGCAGATCAACACTCCTTAGAATTCGGTTTTCTCTTTTAACACTCATAATCTCGCAACTAGGATATTGACATGTTAAACCACTCTTTATTGAAGATGTAATTGCAGGTACAGTGTACGTTTGCGATGACATTGTTATTTATCGAAACACATCGACGTGCTCGCATTTTTGAAAGATTAATTTAATACAAGACGCACGTCTAAGGAGTAGAGTTTTTCCAACATCGACTCATCTAAAGAAAAATGCATTCCGTGAACTGCCTTGACATGTTTTCGTAGCATGAAAGTACATATCGTTCATGCAGTCATAGTCATATGATGACTAATGTCGTTCGTTCATATATTCATAGCTCCATGTATGATATCGTATTTCAGCTCACTGCATGGCCGGCGAGTACTTAGTTGTACTTGAGAACAGGTGTAAGGCGTGCGAAAGGGGCACATATCAGTCGCAGCCGTCGCAAGATATGTGTGACGATTGTCCACCGGGAAAGACAACTCTAGGTCAAGGACACACGGACGCAGCTGACTGCATCAGTGAGTAGAAATGTATTAGTAATGTGCATAGCTATTAAGAAAGTAATTCTGTTTGAACGTTTGTACAACGTACATTTGTTAGTAATAGCACATTCCAACAGCTGCACGTAAACTTATATATTGCTGGCCGTGGTATTTCAACTTGAAGCATCATCCGGTAAAATGTATGAATTGAAGACAATATTAAGCATTAAATTAATAGGCAGACAAAACTGTGTGTGTGCGTGTGTGCGTGCGTGCTTGCTTGCGTGCGTGCGTGCGTGCGTGCGTACGTGCGTGCGTGCGTGTAACCCACTGGGTTACAAAATGACTAAATGATAATTTATGTCGTTAAAATTGCAGTTCGCATGCTAGTTCCGGGCTCAAACCAAAACACATTTCGAACACAAGTTAACAAGATTGCCAACTAAAGTAAAAAAGTTCAGACAAGAAGAAAGCCACACGCTTATCGCCAGTCTATCTGTGTCGGTCGTCCTTGTCAGATACATGTCAATGTTCTCTTTAAACTAACTGACATTGTTGGCATTTACACATCCTGTAGATAATTTATATATATATATATATATATATATATATATATATATATATATATATATATATATATATATATATATATATATATATCACAAACAGGTGAAATTGGCAGGTAATATAAAAAATTATAGCAAGAGTTGATATTCTTAAGTAAGGAGTAAACAGAAAGTTCAAGATAAAGTCGGACCACTCGAAAACAACAGTCGAAACATAATTCCAGACGGGTTTCAAATGGCAAAAGTCCTGAATTAGTATTTCAGCTCACAATTTACCACAGAAGATATCAAATCACTTCCAGTTCCATTTACTAAATTTTAGGGCAATAAATCAGAACATTTAGGGCAGTTATTTGTATCTCCTGAAATGATAGAAAAGAAAATTAAGAAGATGAAAGATAATACATCACCTGGAGTTGATGGGATACCACCAAAACTGCTTAAGGAAATTGTTGAGCAAATTAGTACACCACTTGCAAAAGTGTTTAACTTGTCACTAGAAGAAGGAATAATATCTGCAGAATGGAAAGAAGCAAACATTACACCGCTATTTAAGAAAGGATCGAGGAACAAACCAGAAAATTACAGACCAGTGATTTTAACATCAGTTGTATGTAAATTACTCGAAACATTAATTAGAGACAACATTTTGGAATTCCTTGTAAAACATCAATTAATAAATACATCTCAACATGGGTTCCTAAAAGCAAGGTCATGTCTAAGCAATATCTTGTGTTTCTGAAAGAAATTATAAAGTGGGTAGATGACGGGTCACCAGTGGATGTTGTCTATTTAGATATTCAGAAAGCTTTCGATAAAGTGCCTCCTCAAAGATTGTTACTAAAAGCCCATGGTATAGGTTTATAATGTAATCAACTGGATAGAAAAGTGGCTTACACACAGAAGTCAGAGAGTAATAGTAGATGGTGAGATTTCAAACTGGAAATCTGTTTTGGGTGGGGTACCACAGGGATCAGAATTAGGCCCTATGTTGTTTTTAATATATATAAAGATTTGGAAGATGACATATCTAGCAAAGTACTTAAATTTGCAGATGACACAAAAGTATTCAGAAAGGTTACTAATGTTACAGATAAACAAAGTTTACAGGATGATCTAGATAAATTAGTTAAATGTTAAAAAAATGGCAAATGTTATTAAATTTTGGGAACCGTAAATGTATACACATAGGACACGGAAACATGGATGAAGAATATAAAATGGGGGATGCTGTACTAGGTAGAACCACACAAGAAAATGGCTTAGGTGTAACATTTAGTGCTGACATGAAAGTTTCAGAGCAATGTGGGATTGCTGCTTCGAAAGGAAATCAAATTCTAGGGATAATTAGGAGAACTATCATGTATAAGGAGAAACAGATAATTGTACCCCTGTACAAAGCAAGAGTTAGACCACATTTGGAATATTGTATACAGGCATGGAGGCCGTATCATAAAAAGGACATAGATAAGCTAGAAAGAATACAACGAAGAGCAACTAAAATGATTCCAGAATTAAGAGACCTTAGTTATGAAAGCCGCTTATTACAATGTGGTTTGACAACACTAGACACCAGGCGACTAAGAGGAGACCAAATAGAAGTGCTTAAAATAGTGAAAGGTTATGAGGATGTTGATAGGAATATATTCTTCAAACTTAAAGAAGGCAGTAGAACCAGGGGACACAAAGCAGGATTAGTCAAGGAACAGTGTATTTTGGACATGAGAAAGTACTCTTTCTCACAGAGGGTAATAAATGAATGGAACAAACTGCCAAATGATTGTGTTAATGCTAGTAGTGTGAATATGTTTAAAAATAGAATTGACAGATATCTGATAAGGGCGGGCTACACATAGATGAGAAAATTGTTGGACTCTCGATAAGCCAATGGCTTCCTTGTCCACTTGCTATCTGGAACTTGTTGCTTGGTTTGGGATGGCAATCTTGTTAAATCTTGTTAAATTCATTTAACGGCGTTTCTCATATCGTGTCTACCATATTTTTGCTACCTCGAACTCGAATGTTTAGTTGAAGAATATATATATATATATATATATATATATATATATATATATATATATATATATATATATATATATATATATATATATATATATATATATATATATATATATATATATATATATATATATATATATATATATATATATATATTCATATATATATATATATATAGATATATATATATATATATATATATATATTCATATATATATATATATATATATATATATATATATATATATATATATTAATATGTCCATCACTTACTTACCTGAACCCTCGTTGGCGCATGAGGCAGAGATAAGACGTATTCAGTTCTTCCGGTCTGCAGCATGTTTAGCAGCCTGGCCCCAGCTGATGCAAGTTTTGTTAAGTTCACTCTCCACTGTTCTTAACCGTGTTGACGTATTGTCATCCTCCTTTAACAAAACGTGGCCAATCCATCTCTATTGTCTTTTGTTGTGATTAAGACACTCGTATTATTATGTTTGGTTGGTTTCAGCAGCACTTTGTTGTTGGTAATCATTTTCTGGCCATAATAATCACCAAGAGAAGAAAATAATATGTTCACAGCCATTCAATATTAAATACTTTTATTTGATCTCCGTTTAATTTTTCCTATAGTTTCTAGAGTTTATATACCTTATTTGTTGCGGTTTTCATAACTGAGGTCTCAATTATTGATTCAACGTAATTGTTCTCTCTGCCGCTGTGTCGCAGGTCTGCCCAGCAGCCTTCAATTGTAAGTTTCCATGTTGTTTTTGGTCTTACCCTTTTCCACTTCCCTTCCGGGGTCCAAGTCATTGCGGGTTTCGCTGGTAGATCAGTGGTCATTCTGAAGACATGTCCATCTTCTCCTTTTAATGAGGATGCAAATGTTTTCATGTTTATTTGTTTGGTGAAGCCTGGCGTTGGAGATGGTCTCAGGCCTACACACTTGTATCTTCATTAAGCATGTGTTGTGGACACTGGCAAGGTTGTTAGTGTCTTGCTGTGTTACGCGCCAGCACTCCAAGCCGTACAGGATCACAGAGAGAGTCTACCAGGAGTACACTGCACAGTGGTTGTACGCAAATCAAATATATTAATTTCTCGTGTGTATTTGATTTATTTCTACTGTTTGTATTAATGGCATGTCTCTGCTCTTCAGCCAAATGTCCCAATGGAACGGAATACGACACGACGAGTGGTTCTTGTAAGCCGTGTCCACAGGGTGCTTACAGTACACAGGATATCCATGACATGTGTGTGCCCTGTCCCCGGGGTAAAACAACACGGACAATAGGAGCTTCAACTAGTGATAAATGTGACATTGGTAAGTCTCAGTGACTACCACGTTCTTATTTTAATGTGCGTTTACATAAAATAACAGAAACAGTAAGATGTAACGTGCAATCTATTGTTAATGGCATGCGTGGAATGCTTCTAAAATTATAGGCGCTGTCATCGCTATGAAAAATGTCATGCAAGCGAACATTTGTGTTTAATGTGTGTATGTGACGTATACCTTTATCCGGGAAGCAACTGGAAATGTATTGCCACGACGGCGCAATTACGTATGCTTTGTATTCTATATGTGTCTTGATTAAGGCGAATAATACAGAGACAACCGAACAAAATGCTAATAAACTTATATTTAATGCATAGCTCGTCTGTTTCTATATGCCAATTCATCCATTCATATGTTTCCAATAGCTTACTTTCATATATAATCACGATACTTGTTTGTCTCCTTTATATAACCGTATTCATGTGTTTTATTCTAGTTGCTATTCCGTATTAATAATTGTTTTGTATGGACACGGTTCGTCAATACTCCAGCCGACCAATTATATTAGCATCGTATATGTTCTCCTATTTTCCCTCAAGTCTCCCCAAAATATCGCTCTTCTCAGTAAATTGTGATCATTGCATATCTGTGCAGCTGACTATCCCAAGGGGCAGCACTTCAAAGTAAACTGTAATCATTGCATGTTAGTGCAGCTGACTATCCCAAGGGGCAGCACTTCAAAGTAAACTGTAATCACTGCATGTTAGTGCAGCTGACTGCCCCAAGGGGCAGCACTTCAAAGTAAACTGTGATCATTGCATGTTAGTGCAGCTGACTATCCCAAGGGGCAGCACTTCAAAGTAAAATGTGATCATTGCATGTTAGTGCAGCTGACTGCCCCAAGGGGCAGCACTTCAAAGTAAACTGTAATCATTGCATGGTTGTGTATCTGACTGTCTCAAGGAGCAGCTCTTCTAAGTAAACTGTGATCATTACATGTTAGTGCAGCTGACTGTCCCAAGGGGCAGCACTTCAAAGTAAACTGTGATCATTACATGTTAGTACAACTGACTGTCCCAAGGGGCAGCACTTCAAAGTAAACTGTGATCATTACATGTTAGTACAACTGACTGTCCCAAGGGGCAGCACTTCAAAGTAAACTGTGATCATTGCATGTTTGTACAGCTGACTGTCCCAAGGGGCAGCACTTCAAAGATTCAAGGAAGCAGCAGTGTTCCGACTGTAAGCGGGGCTACTATCAAGACATGCCGTGGCAGGACGCCTGCATTAAATGCCAGGATTCTAAGACAACGGCGTCAACTGGAAGCACAAATATATCTGACTGCAAACGTAAGTAAACACTTACAAGCAACACGAGCGTCAAACAATGTTATTATAAAACCAACACAACAGTTACACAATTTTCGGAAGTCCCATTGATCCAACTCCAATCGTACGGCATTGTGGGATACATCGCTCTTGCTGATCCAACGCGCCAATTTCCTAAGAACTGGTTAGCAATTGTCTAGACGTTATTACAAATTGCATAGTTTCAAACTGTGTTGACAGTAGCAGTAATTATTGTTTAAGTTCAACAAATAATCATATTGAATTTGAGTTATGCGTTTGAACAAATACACATGTACATAGTCCACATTATGAACATTAACCAACCTTTCGGTGTTGCTGTACTAAGTACATGCAACCTTTTGTTGTTGCTTAGTTCTAAGCATATACACTACAACTGTAATCAGGAGTTCGTCGCAAGGGTTTCTGTTGATTTTTATAGCGAGTGAAGAAGTATCACGAGTGACAAATACTGATTAAGTGAAGTTGTTAACACAACTCTGACTAGCAATGATAACGTTTCATGAGGGTTCAGAAGTAGGTCAGATCAGATCAAGAAACATAATGGGTTCCAACCAATCCTAAGGCGCCCTCAAATCATCATCACTGATCAAATGCACGACCTGTCACATACTTGTTAGAGTTATCCCCACTGCCTTTGCTATATCATCGCCATTTCAATGTTACGTTTGTGTATATGGGTGTTTCTTTTCTCACAGGAAACTGTGACTCTGGGTTGGAGCTCGACGAAGCCACTGGAGAGTGCGTGTTGTGTCCTCGCGGCTTCTACAGAGAGAAAGCTCAACACTTCTCCTGCCAGTCGTGTCCTCGTCACCTCATTACACCCGGCAGAGGAGCAACAGCCGCGACCGACTGCCACCAAGGTAAAATACATGACAGCTCATTCTACTAGTCCTAATTTGAGCTGATTCCACAATTGGGATATCTTGGTATATCGCATGAAAGAATGCGGTTTGACAACACTGGAGACGAGGGGATTAAGCGGAGTCCAACTGTTTTGTTTTCAATATTGATTGGGTAAGAAAATATGTATTACAGTATTGTGTTCAAATGTAAGGAAGATAGACGAATTAGAGGAGAGGAAGTAAATATAACAAAACAAACAGCACAGGTTCAGCACAAGAAAGTATTCATTCTCATAAAGGTTTATACAGGACGATAAATTAACGGAACACATTATCTACGAATTAGTGTGTAAATGCTAGCACTTTAAATGTATTTATGAACACGTGTGTGCGTGTGTGTATGCGTGTGCCTGCGTGTGTATGCGTGTGCGTGTGTGTATGCGTGTGCCTGTGTGCGCGTGTGGACAAAAGCCCCACAATCGTATTATTATCGACCGTGAGTTTGTATGTTTGTATGTTTTGCTACTCCTCCTAGACGCTTTGTATTTCGAGCGTTAAACTTACCCTCTGTAGTCATTATGTCCAACTGTCCGCAACGCTATGTCAACAATTACCTACATTTGTTGACAACGTCTTTTTGTTCGGTTGTCCCACTTACATGACACACGGGCAAGGCGTCGCTACACTTTGCTATATCTGCCAGGGACGCGCAAAAGTCATTATGACAACGAATGACCACCACAAATTTATGGTGGAAATGCAATTAGGAATAAATATGTTTTTATGGAAGGTGACATATTTCTGCCATTCTAAAACGTGTTCGCTTTTAGGTGAGATAGTTGTAGGAGAAACTGCGCAGCATTTGCACACACTGAAAGGCATAGCACTGAAGTACAAAACATATATGGTCATCTTTCCCAAGTTAACAATTTTTAATGCATGCCATGACCTCGGCCACATGTTCACTTCAACCGTATTCGAACATGGTGGAGTCAGAACATCGCTTGTACAAAATCCTTCAGGTGTGAGAGAAAACAAGTCACACGTACGCAGAGGAAAAAACACAAATACAAACCAAATCCTGTTTATGTTTCCTATTGATGCATTATCCAACAGCCTGACAACTGTGTAACATTGTAACCCGGTTTCTTCATCACGCATATGTCCTTGTTGTTATAGGAAACTGTACCGCTGGGCAAAAAATTGAAGGGAAAACATGCCAGAATTGTCCACGCGGTACATTCCAAGACAAGAAATGGCAGCCAGAGTGCCTCCCTTGTGGACACAGGATGACCACTGCTAGAGAGGGCGCCACCGCCGAGGACGAGTGTTTCTGTGAGTGTTTCTTAACACCAGGTTCTTACACTCGCTGGAACACAACGAGGCAGTTACCTCTAGCTGGTTCACCTGTGGTTTGCTTAGTTAGTTTAATGCGTATGTACAAACCTACATAATAGCTACCTTCACAATGTGTGAAAAGTATTCTACTGTTGCATTTATACCATACAATCCAAATTGCTACTTAGAGCGCGAAATTAAATAGGACATTCAATGAAACAATGAGACCAAACAATATGTATTTCACTGCAAAATTAATCCGTGAATCCAAAACCAGTCAATCATATAGTCCATGGGTCAAGACCAGATATTTCACTTATTGGTACCATCTAAGCCAACAAAATCTTGTTGTGTTTTTTAGAAGGACTATGTCTAGGTATGATAAATTTGTGTGATAACAATTGCTGAGTGGTAGCTTAGTGGTAGAAATCCAAGGTGGCGTCCAAAATGGCTGCCGATTTAACCCAGGACTCTATGTTGGATGCTATCATAACACAGAATGTGTTAATATCACATAATAAGATCTCCTACTGAAGATAATAATATTACCCATCAAATGGGACCCGCAATATACAACATGTATATTGCGGGTCATTTTGAACTCCAGGAAGGTCATTCTTTAATCAAAGTTGTGGACAATTTGAAGCCTTACAATTATTACTATGTCTTATGAGATAATACAGTCCCCACTTCAAATACGGCTATTTCATGCATACTGCGGCACATTTACAGATAACTATATTTCATCATTGTGCAGTTATGGTTGTCAAATGTCTTGCGAACATGAAATTACCTCCAAAACCCAAAGTATTGATTTTTTTTCTCAATAAATACAGCCCCATTTAATCATCGTCCTCCTCATCAACAGAGTCGTCGAGTTCAGCTTGAACTTCGTCATCCTCTTCGGTCTTCTGATTATTGCAAGTCCGAAGTTTGCACATTTCCGTGCAGTTCAGCCCGTTGGCAGGCACTTACAGTCTGGCAATTTGCAGACATGTGGCCATTTGCAAAACAGCTTTTTTCGGAACAGCAATTGGCACTGATGCATCCACGCATCCACTCAATGGACAGTCTGTTGTCTCCAGCTTTTGTCCATCCAGATCCATTTGGACAAAGGGTTTGCATCGAAAGCAGCGCTTCCAAATCGCAGCCTGGTAATTGGCTCGCAGAACATGCGTGAAGAGGCTGTGTTCACTTGGCGGGAGTTGACTAGATTCCATCTCTCCCCGTTTAGCACAGAAGAGTTTATACTGCAGCTTGATGATCCGATGTGTCTTGGTTGGTACATACATAGCACTGGTAAATTGCTTTGTATTAGCATTGTTTGCAGGTAATGTCGAACTGATTCCGGGATTCTGTATGGGCGATGTCTTGCTTCATGATGTCAGCTCTCAGATGCAAAGCTGCCTTGGTGAAAATATCATCAGCATTAGCAAACTTTAAAATCTCTAACTCTACCTTCAATGAATGATTGGTTTTGCAAGTTCGTATATAGACAAGTTGTCAGGAAAGAGAAGAAGTTTACCGTTTTAATCTGGAAAGACACGCAGCGTTCCTGCGAATTGCCTTTCCAGCTTGCGACGAATGTGTTTCTTGGTTGAATCTCTGACATCATCGACACCAAGGGATGCCAGGTTTGCTAGTATTTAACAAGATATTTAACAAGATTTGCCATCCAAGCCAAAGGCCCAGATGGCAAGTGGACAAGGAAGTCATTGGCTTATCGAGAGTCCAACAATGTTCATTTACTTATAACCCGACTTCTTGAGATATGTGTCAACCTTGTTTTTAAACATATTCACGCTGCTAGCAGTTACACAATCTGTAGACAATTTGTTCCATTCATTTATTGTCCTCTGTGAGAACGAGTGCTTCCTGATGTCCAATCTACATTGATCCTTTACTAATGTTACCTCATGTCCTCTAGTTCTGCTATCCTTCTTGAGTGAGAAAAACATATTTCTATCAATATTTTCATACCCATTCAATATCTTAAAAACTTCAATCAAATCTCCTCTTAACCTCCTTGTCTCTAGAGTTGTTAAACCACATTCTTTCAGGCGTTCTTCATAACTAAGGTCTCTCAGTTCTGGAATCATTTCAGTTGCTCTCCTTTGTATGCGTTCAAGCGTATCTATATCCTTCTTACGATATGGTCTCCATGCTTGTATACAGTATTCTAAATGAGGTCTAACTATTGCTTTATAAAGAGGTGTAATTAACTTTTTTCCCTTGTATGTTATGTTTCTTCTAATCAATCCAAGAATTTGATTTCCCTTTGAAGCTGCAATACCACACTGCTCTGAAACTTTCATATCAGCGCTTATTGTAACTCCTAAGTCCTTTTCTTTTACAGTAGTACCCAGAACAGTATCTCCCATTTTATAGTTTACATTCAAGTTCCCATGTCCTGTATGTAGGCATTTACATTTCCCAAAATTTAACAACGTATGCCATTTCTCAGACCATTTCACTAATCTGTCTAGATCGTTTTGTAAATGTTGTTTATCACCATCAGTATTAACTTTTCTAAACAGTTTTGTGTCATCCGCAAATTTCAGTGCGTTACTTGTTATACTGTCGTCCAAATCATTGATATATATTAAGAATAATATAGGTCCTAACACTGATCCTTGAGGTACCCCACTCAAAACCGATTTCCAATTTGAAACTTCTCCATCTACTACAACTCGTTGTCTTCTGTCAGTCAGCCATTGTTCTATCCAGTCAGTTATGCTATCCCCGATACCATGGGCTTTTAATTTAAGTAGCAATCTTTGATGTGGCACTTTGTCAAAAGCTTTCTGAAAATCTAAGTAGATAATATCTACTGGCGATCCCACGTCTATCCACTTAGTGATTTCTTCCAAAAAACATAACATATTTGTTAAGCATGACCTCGCTTTAAGGAATCCATGTTGAGATGAATTTAATAATTTATGCTTAACGAGGAAGTCCACCATATGGTCTTTAATTAACCTTTCTAATAATTTACAAATCACTGACGTTAAACTCACTGGTCTGTAATTCTCTGACTTATTTCTCGAACCCTTTTTAAATAATGGTATGATGCTTGCTTCTTTCCATTCAAACGGAACAACTCCCTCTTTTAATGACAAGTTGAATACTCTTGCAAGTGGTATACTGATTTGTTCTACTGTTTCCATTAGTAATTTTGGAGGAATCCCATCCACTCCCGGTGATTTGTTATCCTTCATTGCCTTTATTTTCTTAGCTACCAATTCTGGAGTTACAACTAACGGACCTAAATAGTCAGATTTAGCCTCCTGAAATTTAGCATCAGTAACTGGTAATGAACTAATATCTTCTCTGGTAAACACTGAACTGAAGTAACCATTTAGGTCTTCCGCCATTAAAAACCCCTGTGATATTATATTTCCAGCACTGTCTTCTAGAGGTCCAACCTTGTCTTGTACGTTTTGTTTACTCCTGACATATGCATAAAAACTCTTGCTGTCATTTTTTATGTTACATGCTAGTTTTTGCTCATAGCTTCTTTTAGATTGTCTGATTTCAGTTGTAGCTGCATTAAGTGCCTCTTTGTAATTTGCATAGTCTTCTTCCTTTCTGGTACGCCTATAAACCCTCCACATAGTTTGTTTTAACACTATTTTTCTAATAGCCTCTTTTGACAAGTGTTTCTTTCTACACCGTTTTCCTTGTTTTTGGAAGGGAACAAATTTATCGATGATACTCTCAATTTCATATTTTAGAATATTCCAACATTCAATTGCGGTCTTATTCATCAGCATGTTATTCCAATCTAGCTTTGCTAAGTATTTTCTCATATCTTTGTAGTTACCTTTGTGGAAGTTTCTCTTGTACGTTTTTTTATTTTTACTTTCTGATTTTACATTGATGTCAAAATGTTTTTGATTATGGTCACTGTTACCCAATGGTTCAAATATTTTTACATTGTCCACTAATTCTTTTTGTGATGACAAAACTATATATAATACATTTTCTCCCCGGTTGGTTCTAGCACGTGCTGAGTAAGAAAGCTATCCTGGATTAAAAATAGAAATTGTTGGTCCTCAATCCCTGTGCTCTCTAGAGAATTCCATTGTATGTGTCCATGGTTAAAATCTCCCATTATGATACATTCCCCTTTACTAACTTCCTTTATAGCGTTTTTTATTTTTGTGTTGTCCTCTTCGTTTATGTTTGGACTTCGGTAAACTAATCCAATAGTTAATTTTGAATTTCCTGAAACAATTTTGCACCAAACAGCTTCATCGCAATCTGCTTCCCTTTCTAGTTTTATTTCATAAGCCTGAATAGATTCTTTAACATATAAAATAACTCCCCCGCCCCTTCTTCCTATTTGATCTTTCCTAAATATTACGTATCCTGTCAGTTCTAATTCAGCTTCTGTTATATCTATGTTGGCCCATGATTCAGTTATACCAATTATGTGAGGGTCAATATCTTCTACCATAATGTTTAATTCGTTTTTCTTATTTACTATGCTCCTTGCATTTAAACATACGCATCTATTACCTTTTTCAGAGATGTTTTTCGGATGATTTAGTATTGGCTTCTTGTTCTGCTTGAGACACCTCTAGATAACCCCCTGCACTTCTAGTTTAAACAATGTTTACTTCCAAAAATATTTGTCATTGTACCCATGTCACTATCTACTGCTGCTGAAAGTTTGTCCGCGAATACTGCCGCCCCCTTTCCACTTAGATGAAGCCCATCCTTCATGTACATATCAGCTCTCCCAACAAAACTTCCCCATAAATCCACAAATCCAACTTCCTCTTCCCTGCATAGCTTCTGGACTAATATGTTAATTGCCATCCCCCGACAATTTCGATATTTGTGACCCCTCCTGCCCATTACAGGTAAAATCCCTGACAGTATTACCTGCTCAACCCGCGTCTGTTTTAGTGTTCTGACCAACTGCCTATATTTCCTAACTATGGCAGTTGTACCCTCCCTCTCTACGTTATTTGTCCCTACGTGTACTAAAACAGATCCACCCTTACCCGAACCTACGATGTTTTTTACCCTCTCAGTGATCGCCTCTATTTTGGCTCCAGGCAAGCAGACCACCACACCATCTCCCTTGTTTAAGACTCTGTCGGTCTTCCTAACTATCGAATCCCACACAAACACCCTCGCTCTCTTCCTCACCCCTCTATCACTGCTGCAGAATAACTCTTCCGTTCGATCCCTTCCATCACATTCTGTCCTGACCCCTTCCCTCCTGTCTCCTTCCCCTTGTCTCCCCCCTTCCCACTCCTTTGCTCTTGTCTCTCCCACTCCCCTCTCCTTCACTCCGGTTGTTTTCCCTCCCGTCTCCCCCACTCCCTTCTCCTTCCCTCCTGTCTCCCCTACTCCCCTCTCCTTCACTCCGGTTGTCTTCCCTCCCGTTCCTTTCCTTCCCGTCTCCTTACGTCCTGTCTCCCTACGACCTGTCACATTCCCTCCTCTCAGCTTCCTCCCAGGCTGAGGTGAGCTCTCCCTAGCATCTGTTGTGTCTTTCCCCACTTTATAGTCTACTGTTCCCCCACCGGAACTACTGGCACAACCCCCCGTTCCCTTCCCACCATTGCCACAACGAGCAGCCTCAGCTCTTCCAACTCCACCTCTAGTTCCTTCATCTTCGTACATCCCCTACACTCAAAACTAAAACTATCTGCCTGGACCTCAGCCCAGGACTTCTCGCACCCAGACTTGACGAAGTCCACCCAGTTACTGCAACTGCCACAAATTAAGTGCCTTGTGGCCTTTAACTGCCGTTTGCACGGCGCCATCATACAATTTAGTTTTAATTAGTTTGCTACGTTAGCCTTGAATAAGGCTGTTTTTGTGATCAAAAGAACACTTTAGGCTAATATACTTGCTAGCTATGTCTTCTATTAAGCTCGCATGAGAAAAAAAAACCTGCCACCTAGCGAATACAGAGAACACTGTGTACAAAACAACGAAATCAGTGTGTACTAATTTACGCTAAAATCCTGCTGTTAATTCCTTTTTACCGAAAACGTTTACTACCACTATGTCAGATATTACCTTATGTATGTAGTTTAAGTAAATATATCACTTTATCTTATATATATATATATATATATATATATATATATATATATATATATATATATATATATATATATATATATATATATATATATATATATATATATATATATATTAGCCAATGTAAACGATAGTTCGATGCACGTAGCCTAGTTGTGAGATCAATTATTGGCAGCACTTCAAGATTGGCAAAGAGTTCATTCTTGATAAATGAGAACAAATCATCATATGTCTGTAGCACTGCGCTGCATGTAGTTTCAATACATTGAATTTCACATCTACGCGACACCTGACATCAAGGAAAGCCATGTTTACTTTGTGAGATGTACCCAAAACCACTGACATTTCCATATATTCGTAGTTTGATGTGTCCGTTACTCAGGTATCAGCATTTGTTTTATTAATTCATCATGTGTCCTTGTGAAATGTGCGGGTTGGTTGAGTGTATTTTAACAATCGTATCTGTCACATGTCTTGCAGCAACTGACAGTTGCGCCAACAACGGACAAAACAACTGCACCTCGACTGACAATGGAGGAACATGTGCCCTCGTAGATGACGGACCGGGCTACAAGTGTGGCTGTAGAGACGGATGGTCCATGGATAGTGGCACAGCGTGTACACGTAAGTCAATCCGTCAGTCAGCATTGCTTTGATGTTACATAATAGATAATAATACAATACATTAGATGTACATTATGTCGATCAATGCAATAGCGTTCTGCAAAGACAGGACCATAGTGTGTCTCCTAGTTGTATCGCTAGTACCTCGCGGAAATAAGATTGTTTTTTATTAACTGATTTGTCCCTCTTGCTCTTAGTGTGTCTATGTGGGATATGTTCTCCTCATTATTGTTGATGTATCCCCGCGTTACACTAAATAGTTACGATCCATCATGGCATATTGGGTGAACATGGTGTGTCGCACATGTTGGAATTGAAGTGGGTAATATCCAAACACAGGTTGTCCCTTCAAGTGGTTACCATTCAAGGCATCTTCCATCAGATGTGACTGATGTGACTGTTGCACGTATCACAAATGACACTGCATTTACAATTAATGATTTGCAGACAAGTGTGACAGAGGTTACTGTCTCAATGGCGCAACTTGTAACAAAGATATTCTTGAAAGTCCTGTGTGTGTCTGTGCCAATGGATACCAAGGTGTCCGGTGCAGCCGACAAGGTAAAGCATAGTCTGTCATTACACACAACACATGTATATTCACATTTTTCGAGAAAACAATCCAATTGTCTAAGAGGTTAGAGTAATGTTTTGTGTGATTTAACGTCAAATACTGTTCAAAAAGAATCAACTTGTACTTCAAGAAAGAAACGTCGTATAATGGCAAAATAGTATTTTGGTCAAAGGCATAACATACTATATTTAGAGTCTTACTATACATATTATGTGCATACGTATCTGGAAATGTAGCAAAGCCAATATTAATTCGACATGTTTTTTAGCCACACCTACGCCCGAACCACAGTCAACGGAAGGTTCTCCGAACACCCTGTACATGATCGGAGGCGGCGCTGGTGGCTTTGTGTTGCTTCTTGTCGTGGTCATACTCGGTGTCTGCTACTTCGTCAGGTAGGACTTAGTAGGTTAATGTTGACAAGGAGATACGTGATAAATAGTTGTAACGGGATAGAGTGGAGATATAAACATTTTATTATATTACATATTATTTGGTAAACCCTATAAACATATTCTATTGTTGTAATGCATTGACATGTTCACAAAGGATTATTCAAAAAATTAGGAAGAAAACCTAAGCGGACCAAGTAATGATATAATGAGAAGGGTGAATACCTAACCTATCGTTCAGTTCGTTTGCTTGTAGGCGACCGACCACGACTCCTAACGTCGGACGTCCACCAGACCTCCCGCCGGCCTTTCACAATGAGGCATACGAACCAGGCAGTGCAGCACAGCACCAGGACGTAGGTGAACCAGAACACACATATGAAACTCTCGACGCAGCGACCATGAATCGAAGGGACCTCGCTTAGCCGGAGGACACCGAGCCGCATGGTAAAACTCGAGGAGGAGAACTCGCGAGAACGCACTCGTACAGACTTGCGAGAACGCACTCGTACAGACTCGCGAGAACGCACTCGTACGGACTCACGAGAACGCACTCGTACAGACTCACGAGAACGTACTCGTACGGACTCACGAGAACGCACTCGTACAGACTCGCGAGAACGTACTCGTACAGACTCGCGAGAACGTACTCGTATGGACTCACGAGAACGCACTCGTACAGACTCACGAGAACGCACTCGTACAGACTCGCGAGAACGTACTCGTACGGACTCACGAGAACGCACTCGTACGGACTCACGAGAACGCACTCGTACGGACTCACGAGAACGCACTCGTACATACTCACGAGAACGCACTCGTATAGACTCGCGAGAACGTACTCGTACAGACTCACGAGAACGCACTCGTACAGACTCGCGAGAACGCACTCGTACGGACTCACGAGAACGCACTCGTACAGACTCACGAGAACGCACTCGTACAGACTCGCGAGAACGCACTCGTACGGACTCACGAGAACGCACTCGTACAGACTCGCGAGAACGTACTCGTACGGACTCACGAGAACGCACTCGTACAGACTCACGAGAACGCACTCGTACAGACTCACGAGAACGCACTCGTATAGACTCGCGAGAACGTACTCGTACAGACTCACGAGAACGCACTCGTACAGACTCAAGAGAACGCACTCGTATAGACTCGCGAGAACGTACTCGTACGGACTCACGAGAACGCACTCGTACGGACTCACGAGAACGCACTCGTACAGACTCACGAGAACGCACTCGTATGGACTCACGAGAACGCACTCGTACAGACTCACGAGAACGCACTCGTACAGACTCGCGAGAACGTACTCGTACGGACTCACGAGAACGCACTCGTACGGACTCACGAGAACGCACTCGTACGGACTCACGAGAACGCACTCGTACATACTCACGAGAACGCACTCGTATAGACTCGCGAGAACGTACTCGTACAGACTCACGAGAACGCACTCGTACAGACTCGCGAGAACGCACTCGTACGGACTCACGAGAACGCACTCGTACAGACTCACGAGAACGCACTCGTACAGACTCGCGAGAACGCACTCGTACGGACTCACGAGAACGCACTCGTACAGACTCACGAGAACGCACTCGTACAGACTCGCGAGAACGCACTCGTACGGACTCACGAGAACGCACTCGTACAGACTCGCGAGAACGTACTCGTACGGACTCACGAGAACGCACTCGTACAGACTCACGAGAACGCACTCGTACAGACTCACGAGAACGCACTCGTATAGACTCGCGAGAACGTACTCGTACAGACTCACGAGAACGCACTCGTACAGACTCAATAGAACGCACTCGTATAGACTCGCGAGAACGTACTCGTACGGACTCACGAGAACGTACTCGTACAGACTCACGAGAACGCACTCGTACAGACTCACGAGAACGCACTCGTACAGACTCGCGAGAACGTACTCGTACGGACTCACGAGAACGCACTCGTACAGACTCACGAGAACGCACTCGTATAGACTCGCGAGAACGTACTCGTACAGACTCGCGAGAACGCACTCGTACAGACTCGCGAGAACGTACTCGTACGGACTCACGAGAACGCACTCGTACGGACTCACGAGAACGCACTCGTACAGACTCGCGAGAACGTACTCGTACGGACTCACGAGAACGCACTCGTACGGACTCACGAGAACGCACTCGTACGGACTCACGAGAACGCACTCGTACGGACTCACGAGAACGCACTCGTACAGACTCACGAGAACGCACTCGTACAGACTCGCGAGAACGCACTCGTACGGACTCACGAGAACGCATTCGTACAGACTCACGAGAACGCACTCGTACAGACTCACGAGAACGCACTCGTACAGACTCGCGAGAACGTACTCGTACGGACTCACGAGAACGCACTCGTACAGACTCGCGAGAACGCACTCGTACGGACTCACGAGAACGCACTCGTACAGACTCACGAGAACGCACTCGTACAGACTCACGAGAACGCACTCGTACAGACTCGCGAGAACGCACTCGTACGGACTCACGAGAACGCACTCGTACAGACTCGCGAGAACGCACTCGTACAGACTCACGAGAACGCACTCGTACAGACTCACGAGAACGCACTCGTACAGACTCGCGAGAATGCACTCGTACGGACTCGTGATGATGTAGTCGTACGGACTCGCAAGCACGTACTCGTAAAGACTCACGAGAACGGACTCGCGTGAACGTACTTGTACGGACTCGCGAGCACGTAGACGTGCGGACTCACGACAACGTACTCCTGCGAACTCAGGAGTACGCATGATGACACTCCAGGGAGTAAAGGATATTGTTGCATCAACGCAACGTGCGAGTTGCTTCACCGTTGGTAGTGAGAGTTACACATTTCCTTCGTTCGGGACACGGGAAAGGAGAAACAAATAGAGTTCGATATGATAAAGATAATTGTTATATTAATCAAATTCAAGATACTTGTTATATGCAATATATATAAAAGCTAACTGTCATAATTATTTATTTTCAAGATAATTAGACCTTATGCTTATAACCCATGCTCGTCCTCATGGGAGGATAGGGGGGTTCGAACGAACCCCCCCGAGATAATTTTTTTTAACTGTAACATTTTTCAGAAATCTTCCCAGAAATCCCCAGCTGATTGTGTTCGCTCGAAGGGGCTCGGGCCTCCTTTTTCAAAACCCTGTGGATGGGTCAGTTAGTCTATGTCATGTTTATATATGTCACGTTTACTAAATTCATTATTACAGCCATGTAAGTATGTATAATTTATGACACAGCCAATGATGTACACTGATTATTATATCGTGCACTAAACTGTTTCATATAAATATAAGCTTGCAACGTATCCTTAAATCATGTAATAACATAGTATTAGTTTATATAATTAATTTAAAACAGCCATTTTATTTTTGACAGTGCACCTCAATTTAAGCATGCGCGTACTGGCAGTCATGTGATTATTGTAATTTCCAATTGCACAAAATCGCTAGCAAAACAGACTAACACATAATTTAACTAACAAAAATATTATGTTCTTAGGGTGTAATTAACTAAATCATTTTATTTCAGTGCCTTTGATTTGTTTGGCCGTTTATACATGTATATTTACCTCTGCACCCCACTATAATATTATTATTATTATTGACACCATCAGCACTTTTCAGCAAGCACAAATATCGGTGACGGCATTTGTGATCTAACTATAATTAGTTCGTGATGGTTTGTTACACACGTTCAGGTTTATCATTGGACTGTTGTATCACAATGAAGACATGATTGACAACATACGTAATACCGTACATAGAACGGTTTGTCTCTGTATGTTAACTGATTCACTCAGTGTCTGATTCCAGGAGAGTGATCGTGTCTTGTAAATTAAGCCAAGGTGTTAACCACGTGATTCTTTTTCATGTAGAGTGATTTTATCTAGACCGTCTTGCAAAACTATGTCTACGACTTGGTGGAGAAATGTTAATATACTTGACTTGACTACACTTAATAGGCTTATTTAGAACAAGTGTAACAACAAAATGTAAATGATACATCACTAATCATTGGCGTTATCTACCAAAAGAGTTGATTAAACTAAATTGTAGACAATCTAACAGTTTTATTTTATCACACGTATTTTATCGTACTACTGCAGTTGCATTGTATTATATAATAGATGTAATATATATATATATATATATATATATATATATATACATGTTTGTATATTTGCATTAATAAAACATATTATCACATGTCAGTTTTGTGCACAGCACGCCACTGTAATGTGATACTCGTGCATGCGTGCATGCGTGCGTGCGTGCGTGCGTGCGTGCGTGCGTGCGTGCGTGCGTGCGTGCGTGCGTGCGTGCGTGCGTGCGTGCGTGCATGATGACACGTGATTTTGTTACTGTCACATTTTCTCAACTCCTGACACAACATGTGGTACTGAGAAACTGAAATTAACAATTTGCCTTGTCCAAACTACAATGGCCGTTTATTTGAGGGGGTTGCACTGGTAGTTAACTTGGTCAATGCGGTGTCGACCCGCCCTAACACAGATGTTCTGGTCAATGCGGTGTCGACCCGCCCTAACACAGAGGTTCTGGTCAATGCGGTGTAGACCCGCCCTAACACAGAGGTTCTGGTCAATGCGGTGTAGACCCGCCCTAACACAGAGGTTCTGGTCAATGTGATGTAGACCCGCCCTAACACAGAGGTTCTGGTCAATGTGATGTAGACCCGCCCTAACACAGATGTTCTGGTCAATGCGATGTCGACCCGCCCTAACACAGATGTTCTGGTCAATGTGATGTAGACCCGCCCTAACACAGAGGTTCTGGTCAATGTGATGTAGACCCGCCCTAACACAGAGGTTCTGGTCAATGTGATGTAGACCCGCCCTAACACAGATGTTCTGGTCAATGCGATGTAGACCCGCCCTAACACAGATGTTCTGGTCAATGTGATGTAGACCCGCCCTAACACAGATGTTCTGGTCAATGCGATGTGGACCCGCCCTAACACAGATGTTCTGGTCAATGCGATGTCGATCCGCCCTAACACAGATGTTCTGGTCAATGCGATGTGGACCCGCCCTAACACAGATGTTCTGGTCAATGCGATGTCGACCCGCCCTAACACAGATGTTCTGGTCAATGCGATGTCGACCCGCCCTAACACAGATGTTCTGGTCAATGCGATGTCGACCCGCCCTAACACATAGGTTCTGGTCAATGCGATGTCGACCCGCCCTAACACAGATGTACTGGTCAATGTGATGTAGACCCGCCCTAACACAGATGTTCTGGTCAATGCGATGTCGACCCGCCCTAACACAGATGTTCTGGTCAATGTGATGTAGACCCGCCCTAACACAGATGTTCTGGTCAATGCGATGTCGACCCGCCCTAACACAGATGTTCTGGTCAATGTGATGTAGACCCGCCCTAACACAGATGTTCTGGTCAATGCGATGTAGACCCGCCATAACACAGATGTTCTGGTCAATGCGATGTCGACCCGCCCTATCACAGATGTTCTGGTCAATGCGATGTCGACCCGCCCTAACACAGATGTTCTGGTCAATGTGATGTAGACCCGCCCTAACACAGAGGTTCTGGTCAATGTGATGTAGACCCGCCCTAACACAGATGTTCTGGTCAATGCGATGTCGACCCGCCCTAACACAGAGGTTCTGGTCAATGTGATGTAGACCCGCCCTAACACAGATGTTCTGGTCAATGCGATGTCGACCCGCCCTAACACAGATGTTCTGGTCAATGTGATGTAGACCCGCCCTAACACAGATGTTCTGGTCAATGTGATGTAGACCCGCCCTAACACAGATGTTCTGGTCAATGTGATGTAGACCCGCCCTAACACAGAGGTTCTGGTCAATGTGATGTAGACCCGCCCTAACACAGATGTTCTGGTCAATGCGATGTAGACCCGCCCTAACACAGATGTTCTAGTCAATGTGATGTAGACCCGCCCTAACACAGATGTTCTGGTCAATGCGATGTAGACCCGCCCTAACACAGAGGTTCTGGTCAATGTGATGTAGACCCGCCCTAACACAGATGTTCTGGTCAATGTGATGTAGACCCGCCCTAACACAGATGTTCTGGTCAATGTGATGTAGACCCGCCCTAACACAGATGTTCTGGTCAATGCGATGTAGACCCGCCCTAACACAGATGTTCTGGTCAATGTGATGTAGACCCGCCCTAACACAGATGTTCTGGTCAATGCGATGTCGACCCGCCCTAACACAGAGGTTCTGGTCAATGTGATGTAGACCCGCCCTAACACAGATGTTCTGGTCAATGTGATGTAGACCCGCCCTAACACAGATGTTCTGGTCAATGCGATGTCGACCCGCCCTAACACAGAGGTTCTGGTCAATGTGATGTAGACCCGCCCTAACACAGATGTTCTGGTCAATGTGATGTAGACCCGCCCTAACACAGATGTTCTGGTCAATGCGATGTAGACCCGCCCTAATACAGATGTTCTGGTCAATGCGATGTAGACCCGCCCTAACACAGATGTTCTGGTCAATGTGATGTAGACCCGCCCTAACACAGAGGTTCTGGTCAATGTAATGTAGACCCGCCCTAACACAGATGTTCTGGTCAATGTGATGTAGACCCGCCCTAACACAGATGTTCTGGTCAATGTGATGTAGACCCGCCCTAACACAGATGTTCTGGTCAATGCGATGTAGACCCGCCCTAACACAGAGGTTCTGGTCAATGTGATGTAGACCCGCCCTAACACAGAGGTTCTGGTCAATGTGATGTAGACCCGCCCTAACACAGATGTTCTGGTCAATGCGATGTAGACCCGCCCTAACACAGAGGTTCTGGTCAATGTGATGTAGACCCGCCCTAACACAGAGGTTCTGGTCAATGTGATGTAGACCCGCCCTAACACAGATGTTCTGGTCAATGCGATGTAGACCCGCCCTAACACAGAGGTTCTGGTCAATGTGATGTAGACCCGCCCTAACACAGAGGTTCTGGTCAATGTGATGTAGACCCGCCCTAACACAGATGTTCTGGTCAATGCGATGTAGACCCGCCCTAACACAGAGGTTCTGGTCAATGTGATGTAGACCCGCCCTAACACAGAGGTTCTGGTCAATGTGATGTAGACCCGCCCTAACACAGATGTTCTGGTCAATGCGATGTAGACCCGCCCTAACACAGAGGTTCTGGTCAATGTGATGTAGACCCGCCCTAACACAGAGGTTCTGGTCAATGTGATGTAGACCCGCCCTAACACAGAGGTTCTGGTCAATGTGATGTAGACCCGCCCTAATACAGAGGTTCTGGTCAATGTGATGTAGACCCGCCCTAACACAGATGTTCTGGTCAATGTGATGTAGACCCGCCCTAACACAGATGTTCTGGTCAATGCGATGTAGACCCGTTCTAGCACAGAGGTTCCAGTCCAAGAGCCAGGAGGGGTTATGTATGTTGTATTTGCCAACAGGTCTGAAGGTCGTTTCTGGGGTAGAACTTACCGTAGAATCCGAATATAAATGTCTTACAAAAAATCGACTTGAAAGTAGTTTAAAAATTTGCCCTCAAATCACATTTCAGTTACGTTCAAAAAACGAAAACTCATTGTCATGTCACTTGTGTGGCATGAACGTACATGAACGTACATGAACGTACATGAACACACTGAAATAAACTACTCTTATTTAGTTAACATTTGGTGCCACACGTGTGTTGATCAGACATCCTGGAACCGATCTATTACATTTAATTGGAGTGGCGGTGTTTCCAAAAACGTGAAAAATCGTTCAGTATTAGATTTAATAAGATTACCATCTAAGGCAAAGGCCCAGATGGCAAGTGGACAAGGAAGCCATTGGTTTATCGAGAGTCCAAATTTTTCATCTATGTGTAACCTGCCAACCTGGCGGGTTACGCCTTGTTTTTAAGCATATTCACGTTGTTAACATTTACACAATCTGTAGATAATTTGTTCCATTCATTTATTGTCCGGTGTGAGAACAAGTATTTCCTGATATCCAATCTGCACTGATCCTTTACTAATGTTACCTCATGTCCTCTAGTTCGACTATCTTTCTTGAGTGAGAAACAAATATTTCTTTCAATATTTTCATATCTATTCAATATCAAAACTTCAATTTGATCTCCTCGTAACCGTCTTGTCTCTATATTCGTTAAACCACATTCTTTTAGGCGTTCTTCATAACTAAGGTATCTCAGTTCTGGAATTACTTTAGTTGCTCTCCTTGGTATTCGTTCAACCATATCTGTATCATTCTTATGATCTCCAAGCTCATTCTAAATGAGGCTTAATTAGTGCTTTATACAGAGGTATAATTAGCTCTTTTT
>OY759266.1:1137500-1247500 GCA_963662155.1 Lamellibrachia columna | reverse complement strand
TCATCATAGCTGACAACTAAACTAACATTTTAACATTAAACTAATACATATAATAAACATACCTGGTACTTGTCTCAAGCGGCAGTGTTTAATACTTTGTGAACGACAACATATAACTTAAGGGTACATCACCGCACCACAGCGTACATCGCCGCACCACAGCGTACATCGCCGCACCACAGCGTACATCGCCGCACCACAGCGTACATCGCCGCACCACAGCGTACATCGCCGCACCACAGCGTACATCGCCGCACCACAGCGTACATGGCCGCACCACAGCGTACATGGCCGCACCACAGCGTACATCGCTGCACCACAGCGTACATCGCTGCACCACAGCGTACATCGCTGCACCACAGCGTACATCGCTGCACCACAGCGTACATGGCCGCACCACAGCGTACATCGCTGCACCACAGCGTACATCGCTGCACCACAGCGTACATCGCTGCACCACAGCGTACATCGCTGCACCACAGCGTACATCGCTGCACCACAGCGTACATCGCTGCACCACAGCGTACATCGCTGCACCACAGCGTACATCGCTGCACCACAGCGTACATCGCTGCACCACAGCGTACATCGCATTACATAGTGTTATCAACAAGCAGAACGTGAACACAAAGAGAAAAGTAGTCTACTTAAGTATCCTGGAGTTATTTAGATTGTGGAAGAGAATTTGACTTGCATCCTGGCTAAATTTTACTGCGCAACTTATAAACTAACATTTAGTGACGCAATCAACGTGGTGGAGATTCTCAGCTGATAGCGACATACAAAGCAACTTAGTGAATCATTTGGCACACAATAATAACTGTTCACTCTACAGAGTCTATGCAGTTGACAGCTATGTCAATACAACAGTACTTCACATCTAAAACAATCTTCAACTACAAGACAAAAAATGAGATTCTTGAAACATACAATTGAGATGATGATTGCAAATATGCATTCCTTATTATCCATGAACGGCAGAAAATATATTTATCTTAATCTGGATCTAATGATTGTTACATCAATGTCCAAGTATCCTAGGCACTAGGCACTAGGCACTGTCTGGAGAATGTTCTCAGTAGTTTATACACGACAGACAGACTTGCTGACCAACCACTGACTGAAGCATATGACCAACACATCTCAGATGTCCCAGCTGAAGAGATGGTGTTTGACCAACATGTCTCGGACCCCCTCCTTGAGGGGCTGACTCATGTCCTTCTTTGTGGGAAGCTCCCAGTCTGGGGAAAGACTGAAGGCGAACTGGGACATCAGCCTGCAGGGAAAAAGAGTTGTTGTCAATGCCTCATTCACTAGTAATGTCTATGCCTCATTCACTAGTAATGTCAATGCCTCATTCACCAATAACGTCAATGCCTCATTCATCAGTAATGTCAATGCCTCATTCACTAATAATGTCAATGCCTTATTCACCAACAATGTCAATGCCTCATTCACCAGTAATGTCAATGCCTCATTCACCAGTAATGTCAATGCATTATTCACTAGTAATGTCAATGCATTATTCACCAATAATGCCAGTGCCTCATTCACCAGTAATGTCAATGCCTCATTCACTAGTAATGTCAATGCCTCATTCACCAATAATGTCAATGCCTCATTCACCAATAATGTCAATGCCTCATTCATCAGTGCTCTCGCAAGCAAAACTAAAAAAATTAAAATGTTGAATCAAGACAATATACTAACACATAATATTCAAGAACTTTAAACAGTATAGGATAAAATTAAGGAAATTGTTGTGTATAGCAATGTAACAAATAGACACCGCACACAAGCCAGGCCATGGCTGCCATGCTGCATCTGGCCAAGCGGCAAACTGGAAAGAGTTAGAAGAACATAAACACTTCACAGCCAGAAAAATGGCAACAGAACACATCAGACAGAAGGATGGCAGAGACTGGAAGAGTGATCAGGCAACAGAACACATCAGATAGAAGGATGCTAGAGAATGGAAGAATGATCAGGCAACAGGACACATCAGACAGAAGGACGGCAGAGACTGGAAGAGTGATCAGGCAACAGGACACATCAGACAGAAGGATGCTAGAGAATGGAAGAATGATCAGGCAACAGGACACATCAGACAGAAGGACGGCAGAGACTGGAAGAGTGATCATGCAACAGGACACATCAGAAAGAAGGATGCCAGAGACTGGAAGAGTGATCATGCAACAGGACACATCAGACAGAAGGACGGCAGAGACTGGAAGAGTGATCATGCAACAGGACACATCAGACAGAAGGACGGCAGAGACTGGAAGAGTGATCAGGCAACAGGACACATCATATAGAAGGATGCTAGAGAATGGAAGAGTGATCATGCAACAGGACACATCAGACAGAAGGACGGCAGAGACTGGAAGAGTGATCAGGCAACAGGACACATCAGACAGAAGGACGCCACAGACTGGAAGAGTGATCAGGCAACAGGACACATCAGATAGAAGGATGCTAGAGAATGGAAGAGTGATCAGGCAACAGGACACATCAGACAGAAGGACGGCAGAGACTGGAAGAGTGATCATGCAACAGGACACATCAGACAGGACGCCAGAGACTGGAAGAGTGATCAGGCAACAGGACACATCAGACAGAAGGATGCCAGAGACTGGAAGAGTGATCAGGCAACAGGACACATCAGACGGAAGGATGGCAGAGACTGGAAGAGTGATCAGGCAACAGGACACATCAGACAGAAGGACGCCAGAGACTGGAAGAGTGATCAGGCAACAGGACACATCAGACAGAAGGATGCCAGAGACTGGAAGAGTGATCAGGCAACAGGACACATCAGACAGAACGATGCCAGAGACTGGAGGAGTGATCAGGCAACAGGACACATCAGACAGAAGGATGCTAGAGAATGGAAGAGTGATCAGGCAACAGGACACATCAGACAGAAGGACGGCAGAGACTGGAAGAGTGATCAGGCAACAGGACACATCAGACAGAAGGACGGCAGAGACTGGAAGAGTGATCAGGCAACAGGACACATCAGACAGAAGGACGGCAGAGACTGGAAGAGTGATCAGGCAACAGGACACATCAGATAGAAGGACGCCAGAGACTGGAAGAGTGATCAGGCAACAGGACACATCAGACAGAAGGATGGCAGAGACTGGAAGAGTGATCAGGCAACAGGACACATCAGACAGAAGGACGCCAGAGACTGGAAGAGTGATCAGGCAACAGGACACATCAGACAGAAGGACGCCAGAGACTGGAAGAGTGATCAGGCAACAGGACACATCAGACAGAAGGATGCCAGAGACTGGAAGAGTGATCAGGCAACAGGACACATCAGACAGAAGGATGCCAGAGACTGGAAGAGTGATCAGGCAACAGGACACATCCGATAGAATGATGCCAGAGAATGGAAGAGTGATCAGGCAACAGGACACATCAGACAGAAGGACGGCAGAGACTGGAAGAGTGATCAGGCAACAGGACACATCAGACAGAAGGACGGCAGAGACTGGAAGAGTGATCATGCAACAGGACACATCAGACAGAAGGACGGCAGAGACTGGAAGAGTGATCAGGCAACAGGACACAAGGATGCTAGAGAATGGAAGAGTGATCAGGCAACAGGACACATCAGACGGAAGGACGGCAGAGACTGGAAGAGTGATCATGCAACAGGACACATCAGACAGAAGGACGGCAGAGACTGGAAGAGTGATCAGGCAACAGGACACATCAGATAGAAGGACGCCAGAGACTGGAAGAGTGATCAGGCAACAGGACACATCAGACAGAAGGACGCCAGAGACTGGAAGAGTGATCATGCAACAGGACACATCAGACAGAGAAGGACGCCAGAGACTGGAAGAGTGATCATGCAACAGGACACATCAGACAGAAGGACGGCAGAGACTGGAAGAGTGATCAGGCAACAGGACACATCAGACAGAAGGACGCCAGAGACTGGAAGAGTGATCAGGCAACAGGACACATCAGACAGAAGGATGGCAGAGACTGGAAGAGTGATCAGGCAACAGGACACATCAGACAGAAGGATGCCAGAGACCGGAAGAGTGATCAGGCAACAGGACACATCAGACAGAAGGATGACAGAGACTGGAAGAGTGATCAGGCAACAGGACACATCAGACAGAAGGACGGCAGAGACTGGAAGAGTGATCAGGCAACAGGAGGAGCTGTTGTGTTAAAATAAAAAATATAAAACAAGTCTGCCAGTAACCTTCAATGCATGCACCAATTCACTGTGAAAGAAGACAAACAAACAAACAAACAAACAAACAAACACTATCAAATATCACATCTGAACCACTTCTATTTGGAAGTTTTCTTCAACACATCAACACCTTTCTGCAGAAATTGTACCTGCATTCACAGGTCGATTTCAAGGTATTGGAAATGAGTGAATGGAAGGCGTAGAAGACCAGTAACCAATGGAGCATTCCCTGCACCCAGACTTGCAACCAGAATGAGAAAGACAGATATCCAGCAGTCGACCTCTGATCAGTGAAGAGCAATTCACACCCAACACCAATAGAACGTGATGACAGTGGCAGTTGAGTGTAATGGTATGATTTGACTGTCGTAGTTGTTCCACATATAATTGTTGTGTTTCTCTATTTTGATATGAGTAATTTAATGATGACTACTACTTATTGATGGTGTGTGGAATGATTATGCCTTTTAAACTTTGACGGTTTTTAAATGGCAATGTTTTTAAGCCCAGGTGGTTTTTCCAATGGTAAAACTGCCACGTGTCAACAGCCAAACACAAGCAATGTTAGTGTCCACTGATTGGAAACTTGTATTTCCCTGACAGTGGAGGATAACATTAAGGAATGAAGCAGATAATTATTATTAAGATGAGTAATTTGATGATGAATACTACTTATGGAAGATGTCTGGAAAAAAATGCTTCTGAACTTAGATAGTTTTAAAATGGCAAAAACAACCATCTACAGTTTCACCAGAAATGCCAGCCAAAGACAACGTGGGGGTCCAGGGGCTGGAAACTTGTATTTCCTGGAAGGCATAGGATAAAACTGAAGCAGAGAATGACTGACTGAACGAACCAGCAGGCTCTGCTGTCTACAGTTGCCAACTGAACAGGTGATGGCTCACAAGGAGGTCCTGCATGCGGTGGCGCAGCTGCCTGTTCCTAGTCCTCCGGGGCAGCTCCCAGTCCTCGCACAGGCGGAAGGCAAACTGGGCTAGCACCCTGAAACAGGGAGGGGGCATCTGACTGAGCCCAGGAAGTGGGGGAGGGCGGAATTTATACCCCTCAGTGGATGAGTTCAACTCTGTATAGTGTACATGGCTGGGAGGATACACTTAGTTTAATGGCACAAACAAAGGTCGTCAAACAATCAGGCTCAGGCGTGGTTACATATGACATTTGTCAACTGATGGTAAATGCCTGGTTGTGAACTTGTGACCCTGGTACCCTAGGGTATTCAATTCATCACCAACAGAATGACCCTCAAAGCCTGATACCCAACATACAAGTGTTTACTATATCATAGCTAATGATGTAGGTCTATTTCCTAACACAGGGATGTTGGCTGGACAGCGAGTCACCAGAGATTGCTGCCTCAGCTGCCTGTGTGAAGGCAACAGGAGACTCTCTGAGATGACCAACCTACCTGCATCGTGCAAGCAAATAGAGATATTAGTGAAAACCCTGGTCTTAAGACAGAATGAGATATATTTAATAGAAGCACCCAAAAGTATGTCTGGTGACATACGCTGCACAACACAACATGTTATAATCACGTAGGGTCCAATGTGTTAGTAACATGGATTAATGTTGTGCAGCACTGTTACTCCAGCACTTTTACTCCAGCACTATTACTCCAGCACTTTTACTCCAGCACTGTTACTCCAGCACGTTTACTCCAGCACTTTTACTCCATTTACATATGTTGATTGTTGAAGAACAGATAAAAAGAATGACACCCCCTATTATCAAGAGAGGCTGGCAGTCTCTAACCAGATCTGTCATCAATCACACTTGCATTAATTATTACATCTCACTCTCAATAGTTCAATTACAATTACTTTTGTTCAATTACAATTATTTATGTTGAAATGTTGTCCAAGTTAAATCAGTAGTGTTTTATTTCTCATTGCTGGGTATGTCTGTCAACACTCATTTCAAACACACCTTTCATGTGAACAAACATATTTTAGTATCAAAAGATATATGGTTAATAACTGATATTAGCAAAGCCATCAATAGCAGGCAGGTGCAACAAACTAGATTAATCAGTGTCACTGACATCTGGTAATATAAAGCATGGATCAATAACATTTAGAAAAACTCGACACGATACACAGGCGTGTGTGAAGACACCCAAACCAGGAATACTGTGTAAGCAGATATGACAGATCAAACCAACACAGACACAACTTAGTATGACAAACACACTACCAGTAGCTGACTACTAGCATGGCTGACTACCAGCATGGCTGACTACCAGCAGGGCTGACTACCAGCACGGCTGACTACCAGCAGGGCAGCCAAAGCATGGTAGAGCTTCATCATGAAACTAAACCTGAACCAGTAGAAGCAGTTTGTTATATGCGACACATGCAGCACACAAGCAGTGAAGTCTGAAGGACTATAATGTATCAGAACTTCAGAAACGTCTCCTGACACAACTACAGCCTTCTGAGTCTTTCCAGAACAATCATGACGAGTGTTAGTACTGTACATAGGATTTCACACGAGGAAGTTATAAACTTTCATTGAAACAGGAGCAAACAGCAAACAGTGGACATGCGGTCAAAACAGCTCCAACAAGACACGTGCGCTGTACTGTACATACACATGATGACCCCTGGTGGCCTGTTATATGTCCCAGGAGAACAGGTGATGTTTGACCAACATATCCCGCACACTCTCCCGGATCTTGTCTGTGTTCCCGCGGTCCGGAAGCTCCCAGTCTGGGGAGAGTTTAAAGGCAAGCCTGGAGAGAACCCTGCGACATAGACCCGGCGAGTTGAGTGGGGATGGTCGCCCAGTGTTCCTACTCCGTCCAGCCTCACAGTCAAAGTATGCATGTCTCCGAACACGCAGCGGCACATTTACTTAGCAACAACAACAATAGCCAGTACAACAGACAAGTGACATCAAAATAACAAATAAATTATCAGTTCTAACACATTCAAAACATCAGGCATATTGAAACAGTGCTGACATTACTGAAATAATGTGCAAGACGAGCAAAACAATTAAACTGAAAGACATCACATTGACATTGTCCAGCCACATGCACATTTCAAAAACTGAATGGATGACACAGTATGTTAAATACTTAAATGTATGCACAAACTGAACACATATGTGAATGACTGTGCACCTGTAGGACAGGTCTGAACAATAACAAATGTTTCAAGTTGTCATTGATTATTTCTCCACCACCATCAGCCAATGAACTTTCCACAGGGCTGTCTTGACATGTCAACTCACATAATCCACCCTGTGTAATGTTATCCTCACAACAAACTTAGCTGCATTAATGGAAAATCTTTGAGGATATTCCTAAATTATCGACCGTGATGGAGCTATGGGCTTTGCCTAGCATCAGTACTTCCACAACTTAGATGACACAATCAGTGTCTGCTCAGGTGGGAGTTCTATACAAACAAAACTGTAACACTCATAGTCACATGCACACATGCACCAGCATGCACATTACAACAGAGTAAGGAAATTACTATTTGTGTGAATTAAACCTGATCTAATGAGGTTCACCTCATGTCCACTTGGTATTGAAATAAAAGTAAGGTAAAACTGATTCCAAATGACATATCAGACAAAGGGTAATTGAAATGAGATATTAAAAATCAAGTCCATTCTCTCAAGCATCATGACAGGAAGTAGACTATCATCCAGAGAGGGCAAGTCTGTTACATCCACACAACCCACAGAGCTAGTAGCTGCACCTACCTAAACTTATTCCAGAACTGGGAGGATTTAGCTATGAAAAATGCCTAAAAGATTGTGGTTTAACAACCCTAGAGACAAAGAGATTGAACAGTTTTAAGTAGTTATGAAAATAATGATAGATTTTTTCACTTAGGGAAGAACTAGAGGACATAAAGGGAAGGATCAGTTTAGATTAGATATCAGGAAGTACTCATTCTCACAGAGGACAATACACGATTGGATCTACAGACTGTGTAACTGCCAGCAGCGTGAATATGTTTAAAAACAGGGTTGACACATATCTCAGGAGGGCTGATTACGCGTAAATGAAAAATGTTGGACTCTCGATAAGCCAATGATTTCCTTGTCCACATGCCATCTGGCCCTTTGCCTTGGATGGCAGATCTTGTTACATTTTGTTAAATATATTTTCATTTTGTAGTTCTATATTTCTAATTTACACATTTCCTCCTCAATTCTAATTCAACTCCAATTCTGTTTAGAGTTGTCCCATATCAAAGATTCAAGTAAAAATTTTAATAATCTTAAGAAGTCACCAGCACCTATAAAATGACTAGCAATTATGTGAAATGCCCAGTCATTACATGAAATGCCTAGTAATTACATTAACTGCCTACTTAATACATGACAGGACAATAAATGATCAGGACGTATTATCTACTGATTGTGTAAATTCTAACAGTGAGAATATGCTTAAAAACAAACTTTACAAATATATCAGAAACGAGGGCTACACACAGACGAACAACTGTTGGACTCTCAATAAACCAATGGCTTCCTTGTCCACATACATACTTCCTTGTTCACATACATACATACTTCCTTGTTCACATACATACATACTTCCTTGTTCACATACATACATACTTCCTTGTTCACATACATACATACTTCCTTGTTCACATACATACATACTTCCTTGTTCACATACATACATACTTCCTGGTTCACATACATACATACTTCCTTGTTCACATACATACATACTTCCTTGTTCACATACATACATACTTCCTTGTTCACATACATACATACTTCCTTGTTCACATACATACATACTTCCTTGTTCACATACATACATACTTCCTTGTTCACATACATACATACTTCCTTGTTCACATACATACATACTTCCTTGTTCACATACATACATACTTCCTTGTTCACATACATACATACTTCCTTGTTCACATACATACATACTTCCTTGTTCACTTGCTATCAGGAATGTTTGCTTTCGATAGCAAACTTTATTAAATCTTGTTAAAACCTTGCCATCTATGGTCCTATACAGGATGCAGATATGAAATACCATGGACCAAAGACCTACCTGAGTTCACATTTAACCCAGATGGGACTGCATGTGAAGGACCATGGACCAAGCATGGACCAAGGACCTACCTGAGTTCACACTTAATCCAGGCGGTACTGCACGTGAAGGACCATGGACCAAGGACTTCCCTGAGTTCACACTTCACTTGCACCCAGCCGGAACTGCGCATGAAGAACCATGGACCAAGGACCTACCTGAGCTCACACTTGACCTGCACCCAGCCAGGACTGTGCATGAAGGACCATGAACCAAGGACCTAGCTGAGCTCACACTTGACCTGCACCCAGCTGAGACTGTGCATGAAGGACCATGAACCAAGGACCTAGCTGAGCTCACACTTGACCTGCACCCAGCTGAGACTGCGTGTGAAGGACCATGGACCTACCTGAGTTCACACTTGACCTGCACCCAGCCAGGATTGCGCGTGAAGGACCATGGACCTACCTGAGCTCACACTTGACCTGCACCCAGCTGAGACTGTGCGTGAAGGACCATGGACCTACCTGAGCTCACACTTGACCTGCACCCAGCCAGGACTGTGCATGAAGGACCATGGACCAAGGACCTACCTGAGTTCACACTTGACCTGCACCCAGCCAGGACTGTGCATGAAGGACCATGGACCAAGGACCTACCTGAGTTCACACTTGACCTGCACCCAGCCAGGACTGCGCATGAAGGACCAGGGGTGGTACCACTTCTCCACGACCTCCGTGCAGGAACACAGCGTCTCCAGCCACAGGTGGAGCACCTGCTCACTGCAACGGTACAGGCAATTACAGTTGTAATCCTCCTAAACTTTACACATGTTAGAATACAGCTACAAAACAACATAACTCAAGTGTAGAAAACTTCTCATGGTATTTGGGTTACCCACGTCAACTATAAGAATAAGTTTTTTTCTTTCACAGAATAATTTAGGTAATTTACCCCCCTATTATAAGACACTCAACATTGTAATATAGTCCTGATGCAGACATTGTAACATAGTCCTGATGCAGACATTGTAACATAGTCCTGATGCAGACATTGTAACATACAAACTACATCTGATCATTTTATCACTTTACTAACTCAATTGTAACATAAACTTATTATATTAACATGATCATAACCACAACATGTCAGATTACTTACAATGAAATATGACACATCACAGTGTCATACACCACAGCAGACAATGTCATACACCACAGCAGATAATGTCATACACCACAGCAGACAATGTCATACACCACAGCAGACAATATCGTACACCACAGCAGACAATGTTGTACACCACAGCAGACAATGTCATACACAACAGCAGACAATGTTGTACACCACAGCAGACAATGTTGTACACCACAGCAGACAATGTCACACACCACAGCAGACAATGTCATACACCACAGCAGACAATGTTGTACACCAGAGCAGACAATGGCATACACCACAGCAGACAATGTTGTACACCACAGCAGACAATGTTGTACACCACAGCAGACAATGTCATACACCACAGCAGACGATGTTGTACACCACAGCAGACAATGTTGTACACCACAGCAGACAATGTCATACACCACAGCAGGCAATGTTGTACACCACAGCAGACAATGTTGTACACCACAGCAGACAATGTCATACACCACAGCAGACAATGTTGTACACCACAGCAGACAATGTCGTACACCACAGCAGACAATGTCATACACCACAGCAGACAATGTTGTACACCACAGCAGACAATGTCATACACCACAGCAGACAATGTTGTACACCACAGCAGACAATGTCGTACACCACAGCAGACAATGTCATACACCACAGCAGACAATGTCATACACTACAGCAGACAATGTCGTACACCACAGCAATGTCATACACCACAGCAGACAATGTTGTACACCACAGCAGACAATGTTGTACACCACAGCAGACAATGTTGTACACCAAAGCTGACAATGTCGTACACCACAGCAGACAATGTCATACACCACAGCAGACAATGTCATACACCACAGCAGACAATGTTGTACACCACAGCAGACAATGTTGTACACCACAGCAATGTCATACACCACAGCAGACAATGTTGTACACCACAGCAGACAATGTTGTACACCACAGCAGACAATGTTGTACACCAAAGCTGACAATGTCGTACACCACAGCAGACAATGTCATACACCACAGCAGACAATGTCATACACCACAGCAGACAATGTTGTACACCACAGCAGACAATGTCATACACCACAGCAGACAATGTCATACACCACAGCAGACAATGTTGTACACCACAGCAGACAATGTCATACACCACAGCAGACAATGTCGTACACCACAGCAGACAATGTCATACACCACAGCAGACAATGTCGTACACCACAGCAGACAATGTTGTACACCACAGCGGACAATGTCATACACCACAGCAGACAATGTTGTACACCACAGCAGACAATGTTGTACACCACAGCAGACAATGTCGTACACCACAGCAGACAATGTCGTACACCACAGCAGACAATGTTGTACACCACAGCAATGTCATACACCACAGCAGACAATGTTGTACACCACAGCAGACAATGTTGTACACCACAGCAGACAATGTTGTACACCAAAGCTGACAATGTCGTACACCACAGCAGACAATGTCATACACCACAGCAGACAATGTCATACACCACAGCAGACATTTCAAAGCAAGTCTTACTTGAGTCCACAGCAGATGAGTGAGCGGAACTTGACATCCATCTGGGCGTGGGCCGCATCGTGGCTCAGGTTGACAGCCTGAACAGCCTGAAACAGACCAAACACTGACAAGGATGTCTTAGTCCATGAACCATAAAGCCTTTTATACATCCAAGAACCACAACCCTCTTATACGTCCAAGAACCACAACCCTCTTATACATCAAAGAACCACAACTCTCTTATACGTCCAAGAACCACAACCCTCTTATATGTCAAAGAACCACAACCCTCTTATACGTCAAAGAACCACAACCCTCTTATACGTCCAAGAACCACAACCCTCTTATATGTCAAAGAACCACAACCCTCTTATACGTCCAAGAACCACAACCCTCTTATACGTCCAAGAACCACAACCCTCTTATACGTCCAAGAAGCACAACCCTCTTATATGTCCACTAAACACAACCCTCTTATATGTCCACAAACCACGACCCTCTTATACATCCACAAACCACAACCCTCTTATATGTCCACAAACCACAACCCTCTTATACATCCACAAACCACAACCCTCTTATATGTCCACAAACCACAACCCTCTTATACATCCACAAACCACAACCCTCTTATATGTCCACAAACCACAACCCTCTTATACATCCACAAACCACAACCCTCTTATATGTCCACAAACCACAACCCTCTTATACGTCCAAGAACCACAACCCTCTTAAATGTCCACAAACCACAACCGTCTTATACGCAGGGTTAACTGAATTACTTTAATAATTTTGTACTTGATTCACCTAAAAACTACTTGAGTAAAAGTAAAAGTTCTTTTTAAAAAATACTTCTGTCACAAGTAAAACTACTTTTCAAAAGTACTTGAGGTAAAGGTAGAAATAAAAGTACAACACTTAGAAATAACAACAAAATCATGAGTAACATTATATAAATTACACAGCTTGCATCTGGCAACTGTTTTGCACCCACTCTACCTATAACAACCAGCCTTAGCTGGTCAATCGGTCTGCCATTAATTACAATTATCATTAATGAGAGCTCAAAACATCAAATAATGTCAGTTAAATATAGAACTAAATTAATGATGAGGCACAACCTGTCTTTTTATCGACCTGTTCCACTGGGGTATGGGAGGAGCTAGATTGTAAAACAGGATATGTATAGGCAGGTGTGATAATGTCTGAGTAGCTAGAGGGTCAGTCCAGTAGTAGTAATAGTAGCCTCTCAGGGAAACTGGTCAGTGGAAATACCACCTAGCACTGCCCATAGTAAAAATTAACAAAGACATTTGATGCCTAGCTGATGAATCCATCTGGCTTGTGAACCCCCACCTTCTCATGTCTTCCCATCAGTTCTCACAAACATTGAAACAACACACTTTAGCAGCTAGCTGGGTTGGTTACCTTATATGTCAACAAACCACAACCCTCTTATATGTCCACGAACCACAACCCTCTTATACATCCACGAACCACAACCATCTTATATGTCCATGAACCACAACCATCTTATATGTCCACGAACCACAACCCTCTTATATGTCCACAAACCACAACCCTCTCATATGTCCACGAACCACAATCCTCTTATACATCCACGAACCACAACCCTCTCATACGTCCATGAACCACAACCCTCTTAAACGTCCACGAACCACAACCCTCTTATATGTCATACAGCGAAATAAAAGAAAATCGCATTTAAAATCTGCCATTTTTCGCATCATTATAGCATAAAAAAGAAGATGGCTATATCTACTTCTGTACAGTGAGATGTCTGACAATGACGGTCGTCATTATAACATAACAAAGAAGATGGCTATATCTACTTCTGTACAGTGAGATGTCTGACAATGACGGTCGTCATTATAACATAACAAAGAAGACGGCTATATCTACTTCTGTACAGTGAGATGTCTGACAATGACGGTCGTCATTATAACATAACAAAGAAGACGGCTATATCTACTTCTGTACAGTGAGATGTCTGACAATGACGGTCGTCATTATAACATAACAAAGAAGACGGCTATATCTACTTCTGTACAGTGAGATGTCTGACAATGATGGTCATCATTATAACATAACAAAGAAGATGGCTATATCTATTTCTATACAGTGAGATGGTCATCATTATAACATAACAAAGAAGATGGCTATATCTACTTCTATACAGTGAGATGTCTGACAATGACGGTCGTCATTATAACATAACAAAGAAGACGGCTATATCTACTTCTGTACAGTGAGATGTCTGACAATGATGGTCGTCATTATAACATAATAAAGAAGACGGCTATATCTACTTCTGTACAGTGAGATGTCTGACAATGACGGTCATCATTATAACATAACAAAGAAGACGGCTATATCTACTTCTGTACAGTGAGATGTCTGACAATGACGGTCTTCATTATAACATAACAAAGAAGACGGCTATATCTACTTCTGTACAGTGAGATGTCTGACAATGACGGTCATCATTATAACATAACAAAGAAGACGGCTATATCTACTTCTGTACAATGAGATGTCTGACAATGACGGTCTTCATTATAACATAACAAAGAAGACGGCTATATCTACTTCTGTACAGTGAGATGTCTGACAATGACGGTCGTCATTATAACATAACAAAGAAGATGGCTATATCTACTTCTGTACAGTGAGATGTCTGACAATGACGGTCGTCATTATAACATAACAAAGAAGACGGCTATATCTACTTCTGTACATTGAGATGTCTGACAATGACGGTCATCATTATAACATAACAAAGAAGACGGCTATATCTACTTCTGTACAATGAGATGTCTGACAATGACGGTCTTCATTATAACATAACAAAGAAGACGGCTATATCTACTTCTGTACAGTGAGATGTCTGACAATGACGGTCATCATTATAACATAACAAAGAAGATGGCTATATCTACAGTGAGATGTCTGACAATGACTCTACTGATCCGAGATCTGTTCTGAATGGTTAAAGATGACATACCCTGTAGAGTATCTCTTCTGGAGTTAGCACCTTTCCATCCTCATCCAACCTGCAGGAAAACAACCACTGACACATTTATCTCAAGTTCTTTAACATATTCAAACAAGCCCTGCTGCTGTTACAATTTGCTCCGCATCGGGGTAAATTGTAACACTATGAGACCTCATAAACATATAATTGCACATGTGTATTGCATTATGCATTTATTTATGCAGTTTTGTTTCGATAAAAATTTTGATCGGGTAACAAAATGAACCGCAATCCTGAAATATGTTTTGTTACAATTAGCCCCAGTCTCCCCTAATTTAAAATAAGATACACATCTACGAGACACACACACACACACACATATATATATATATATATATATATACATATATATTATACCTGTAAGTCTTGCAAAGCACCAGTCTTGAGTAGACCGAGTTGAAGTCTTTTTCTACCTCCCTTGTGGCTGCCTGTAGACAGACAATACATCAAAGACAACCCACAACTTCTTCATCATCATCAGTTATACAGTAAGTTATACAGTAAGTTATACAGTGCCACAATTGTTACATTACAGATCAACTACTTGGCACTGACCCCCCCAACCAAACTACACCAGTCACATCCATTCTCTGGCAGTTACAAGACAGGAATAAAACATGTCAGAGTAGTGGACCATGTACCGACCTCTTCAATGAAGAGCCAGGGATGACCAGGCCCGGCCAGAAGAGAGGACCGCTTGAGTCCATGCTCAAACACCGCCTTCATGCTGGGACACATCCTGCAGACAGCAAACATAGTATAATACACGAGTCATCAGTCAATCAGGGCGACAGTCATTAGATTACTTTACCCCTCAAATTACCCTTCATCGAATGTGGCAGTCTCCCCAAGATCCTGATGCGGGTTGGCTTCTATATGCCTTGTCTGTTGGCTTCTATATGCCTTGTCTGTTGGCTTCTATATGCCTTGTCTGTTGCTATTCACCACATTTAAAATGACTGACCATTTGTGAAAAACAAGAATCTGTTGACATCACCTACATCTGATCAAACAACACCAGTGTCACCTACATGTGATCAAACAACACCAGTGTCACCTACATGTGATCAAACAACACCAGTGTCACCTACATGTGATCAAACAACACCAGTGTCACCTACATGTGATCAAACAACACCAGTGTCACCTACATGTGATCAAACAACACCAGTGTCACCTACATGTGATCAAACAACACCAGTGTTACCTACATGTGATCAAACAACACCAGTATCACCTACATGTGATCAAACAACACCAGTGTCAGCTTTTAGCTTTGGCTCTAAACTGTAATAACCAGTGTCCAGATGGCTTTCTACTGGAGGGAGATTGACACCAAAGGCACATTTAATTAGTTTCCATAGTAATGCAGCACACAGATCGCTTATCCTCGGGGTTTGTAACTGGGAGACAATTATAATGACGAGGGTTTGTACAACCCTGGAGGGACCCCTGAGCTCTGGAGAACAGAAATGTTCAAACAATATTCAATGTTTTTGTTGACAAAATGTCTGAAAACTGTTGTGGTGGTAAAAGCTTGTGACAAGTGACAATGGAGACAACGATGACATGTTTCCACTCACACTCCTCTGACGAGATCTGTCACAGTCTCTGTGACGGTGTCGTCACCGGCACATGAGTAGTTCTTGCTGCGTTCATCCAACAACTCAACAAACTTGGCTGGGAACCATCCCCGCAACCCATTCAGCTCCCCAATCCAACAGTGCTCATCCTTCTGGGAGATGATCTGTGGGGGGACAAGACACGGGACATGGGACAGTCAGTTATAATCACATATATGTCTGAAGTATCATGGATGCGAAATACAATGTTAATTAATGACAAATATCCTTTGCATTCGTGTTTCAAACCATCAGTGCTACAATTGCCTTATTAAATGATTAGCAGCTGATGGAACAAGTTTCAAATGTTTGTAGGAGCAAAAACAATATCACCATTGGTTCATGAGGAGGGCATCCTGACAAAAAGACATGTGAAACTGTGTTGTAATATATAGGTTAGTCCTACTTATGAATGTCTGAAGGACAAACGTGTAAAGCAATAGATTCAATTTAAGTTTTATGAAAATAGAATCCTAATAAATGTTGCTGGTTTTGTAACAATTTTAAAACAAAGAAACCGGTGGTGACTGCTGTAATTTTCTGAAATATTTTTAATTTTTAATCTTGGTAGTGACTTCCAGAAATCTACAAGAAGCATTAGATGAGACAGGCTGCCTACTCTTTTTGTAACATCAATTTCCATGACCTTTTTCCACAACCAAGGCAGACTATCATAAATATCATTAATGCATCACTGTCACATGAAATACATTAAAGACCGATGTCTCTTGAAACAAGGCATTGTATTGGCTGAAATCATCTCATGTCTTGTTCCAGATTACAGCATTGTTATCTAAATCAAATTATAGTCTGCACAAGAAACTGCTGAATAGTAGTGTTCACCCAAATATTGGAAACTTATCAATAAAATAAAACACCATTTTCAAATTCTATGACGTTTAAAACATTCCATGACGTTTAAAACATTCCATGACATTTAAAACATTCCATGATGTTTAAAATTCCATGATGTTAAAAACATTCCAAGAGTTTCCAAGCCTCAAAAATGTATTAAAAAAATCCATGACCCTGAAAGCACCCGTGTTTTTGCTCAACTTGCCTGGATTAATCATCGACATTAATCACATACATCCACCAGGTGTCACTACTCACAGTGATGATGTCGTTTCTGCGGAAGCCGAGTTCGTCGTCATCATGCCGCTCAAAGTCCAGCAGTGCCTTGGCCCGCCGTCTTCTGTTCCTCGCCACATTCACGTAGTTCTCCAGGTCACAGGCATGACTCTCCATCGAGTAGTCTGCCTGGACGTTCTGCGACAGACTCAGTACATCAAGCAACAGCAACAAGACCATGGTTGGCACTTCATGTACAGAATAACTACAGAATAACTTCATGTACAGAATAACTACAAATGTATTATTTTTAATAATGAATATACACTGGACTCCACTTTTAATAATGAATGTACATTGAACTCCACTTTTAATAATGAATGTACATTGGACTCCATTTTTAATAATGAATGTACATTAGACTCCATTTTTAATAATGAATGTACATTGGACTCCACTTTTAATAATGAATGTACATTGGACTCCACTTTTAATAATGAATGTACATTAGACTCCATTTTTAATAATGAATGTACATTAGACTCCACTTTTAATAATGAATGTACATTGGACTCCACTTTTAATAATGAATGTACATTAGACTCCACTTTTAATAATGAATGTACATTGGACTCCACTTTTAATAATGAACGTACATTGGACTCCACTTTTAATAATGAATGTACATTGGACTCCACATTTAATAATGAATGTACATTAGACTCCATTTTTAATAATGAATGTACATTGGACTCCATTTTTAATAATGAATGTACATTAGACTCCACTTTTAATAATGAATATACATTGGACTCCACATTTAATAATGAATGTACATTAGACTCCACATTTAATAATGAATGTACATTAGACTCCATTTTTAATAATGAATGTACATTAGACTCCACTTTTAATAATGAATATACATTAGACTCCATTTTTAATAATGAATGTACATTAGACTCCATTTTTAATAATGAATGTACATTGGACTCCACTTTTAATAATGAATGTACATTAGACTCCACATTTAATAATGAATGTACATTAGACTCCACATTTAATAATGAATGTACATTAGACTCCATTTTTAATAATGAATGTACATTAGACTCCATTTTTAATAATGAATGTACATTGGACTCCATTTTTAATAATGAATGTACATTGGACTCCACTTTTAATCATGAATATTGGACTCCACTCCACAGAATTGCAGATAGTATAATCAGATATTTAGTAGAATTCAATATACTGGTTGCGACAGATTCATTCCCTATTCCCGCTGCATTAAAATGCGCTGCTTAAGTGAATGAGCCACTTGATAGAATCAACATGTTCTGGCCTGAAGTGATTCTATTAAGTAAATGAGCTATTTGATAGAATCAACTTGTTCTGTCCTGAAGTGATTCTATTAAGTGAATGAGCCACTTGATAGAATCAACTTGTTCTGGCCTGAAGTGATTCTATTAAGTGCATGAGCCACTTGATAGAATCAACTTGTTCTGGCCTGAAATGATACTATTAAGTGAATGAGCCACTTGATAGAATCAACTTGTTCTGGCCTGAAGTGATTATATTAAGAGAATGAGCCACTTGATAGAATCAAGTTGTTCTGGCCTGAAGTGATTCTATTAAGTAAATGAGCCACTTGATAGAATCAACTTGTTCTGGCCTGAAGTGATTCTATTAAGTAAATGAGCCATTTGATAGAATCAACTTGTTCTGTCCTGAAGTGATTCTATTAAGTGAATGAGCCACTTGATAGAATCAACTTGTTCTGGCCTGAAGTGATTATATTAAGTGAATGAGCCACTTGATAGAATCAAGTTGTTCTGGCCTGAAGTGATTCTATTAAGTAAATGAGCCACTTGATAGAATCAACTTGTTCTGGCCTGAAGTGATTCTATTAAGTGAATGAGCCACTTTACAGAATCAACTTGTTCTGGCCTGAAGTAATTATATTAAGTGAATGAGCCACTTAATATAATTAACTTGTTCTGGTCCGAAGTGATTCTATTAAACGGAGTTCTGTGGCTACCCAGAATGCCATAAAATGTCAAAAGCTGAAGGCTTGAGAGAATGTCAACTTATCAGACCTACTAGACAGGTTTGTTTTCTTTGAAGATTAGCATTTAAATGTGCATTCAAATGTAGCTGTGAAATGTTCAGTCTATTTGTATGTTAAAGCATACCCTAAGCATTGTAATTGTCTGAATATATATTACTGTTAGATTCTGCACCTGTGCATAACTGTATTACAATACTTATGTTGCTACATGTGACTTTGCTATTGTAATAAATTAATAATGTGTTTCCGTAATTTTTTCCAAATTTAATATAAAAACAAAACAATTATAAATGCATAACCAAAAGATTTGCAGGTGAATGTGACAAAAAATGTGAAAGTGACATTTATATTTACATTTGAATAAATTGAAACATTTGCATTTAAATGTGCATGCGTTTATCAACAAACAATGTCTAAATGGTTTCAATGCTCCCCACAACAAGGTCACGGTCCAGTCACTCAGTTTACTCACCAGTTTGTGGTTCTTGGGGTCAACAGACTGGAAGTGTCGAGCAACCTGCAGAATACTTTCCCTCAAGTCCACCAGGATCTCTGTCTGGTGGATGTTCTTCGCCTTGTTGGGGTCGTCATCTCCGTCCTGGTCGCCCCAGAGCAACATCGACACCAGCGAGCGTGACCGCCGCATATGACGCTTGTTGACAGTCTGATATTGGCATAGACACAAAGAGATGACAATGACATGTGACATTTGTTGACAATGACACAGACACAAATAGACGAGAGCCGCATGTGACACTTTTTGATAGTCTGACAGTGAAATAGACACAAAGAAAAGACAGTTGCTTGTGACACTCGCTGACAGTCTGACAGCAACACAGACACAAAGAGATGACAGCCGCATATGACGCTTGTTGAGTCTGACAGTGCCACAAACACAAAGAGATGACAGCCGCATGTTATACTCGTTGACAGTCTGACAATGACAGAGCTACAAAGAGATGACAGTCGCATGTGACACTCGCTGACAGTTTGACAGTGACACAGACACAAAGAGATGACAGCCGCATGTGACGCTTGTTGAGTCTGACAGTGCCACAAACACAAAGAGATGACAGCTGCATGTTATACTCATTGACAGTCTGACAATGACAGAGCTACAAAGAGATGACAGTCGCATGTGACACTCGCTGACAGTCTGACAGCGACACAGACACAAAGCGATGACAGTCACATGTGACACTTGTTGACAGTTTGACAGTGACACAGACACAAAGCGATGACAAATATATAAGTGAATGTTTAAAAATGTGACAGGTAATAAAAACTGTCAAATGTTACATTAGCTAACACTAAACCATTGTAACATTACAACAGTGTTACTTTACAACAGTGTAACGTTACAATGATGCAACATAACATTCAATCTTTAATCAATTTTAAGATACCCAGAAGAAAGGCATTAAATGGCCTACAAGATTAAAATGACATCCTGATATCTGAATGGCTGACCTGCTTAGGTAGATTGTGTGAGACCTCTGGGTTGATGAGGGTGCCCTGGTCAGCCATCAAGTAAGCGAGGTGCTTGCGGCGACACGTGTCCACTGCCACATCAGTCAGTGACCCAGCCACTCTGTAGGCGATCTGACCATAGGACAGTTATAAGGAATCACAAACAGTGAGAGATTGTAGTCGTGTTTTAAAACAAACGTCACCTAACAATTTTCTATAAACCAAAACCATCAATCAATCATCTTCCTGGTTTCAAAGAGTAAATTGCATTTAAATTATTATTATTTCAAGCATAATGTCAAAACTGCCAAGTCCACATATCGTATTCAACCTAATAACCAGTAACTAGTGTAGAACAACTGTAAAGTAGTACCAACTGTTTAACACCAGATGGCAACACTTTTCAGTTGTTCCACACTAGTCAAATTACAATTATGGATCCTGCTGATTAAAAAAGGAGATGTACGCTAATTAGGGCATGTACGCTTAATAGGTCGAATACGGTATCTACCTCGACAAGTTCATCCACGTCCTGGACATCTCCAGGCACGTCAGACAACCCGTTGAAGATCTGGGCCGAGTTATCAGATGTCACTAGCTCCCTCTCCTGGAGAAAACAACAACAACATGAATCGCGGCATCCACACACAAGGCTAGATAGACATTGTCTGTCAATTAGTGTGAGCCCAGCCATTTAACAAGATTTAACAGGATTGCCATCCAATGCAAAGGCCCAGATGGCAAGTGGAAAAGGAAGTCATTGGCTTATTGAGAGTCCAACATTTTTAATCGATGTGTAATCTGCAATCCTGAGATATCTGTCAACCTTGTTTTTAAACATATTCACGCTGCTAGCAGTCACACAATCTGTAGATAAATTGTTCCATTCAATGATTGTCCTCTGTGAAAACGAGTACTTCCTGATATATATTAAGAATAATAAAGGTCCTAATACCTCCCCATCTACTACAACACGTCTTCTGTCAGCCATTGTTCTATCCAATCAATTATGTCATCCCCGATACCATGGGCTTTTAATTTAAGTAGTAATCTTTGATGTACCACTTTGTCAAAAGCTTTCTGAAAATCTAAGTATATAAAATTCAACTTCCGGCTACTTGGACTTGGTGCAGTGATTGAATTTGGTGTAGATCATTTACAGAAAAAACGCGGTATATCAAATAGAATAAGTATTACTACTGCATATATACTATACACAAACGTATTGTAGACATATATTAGGAAACAGGTTTTGTTAATTATTAGTCAGAGGGAGTATTTTAGAGTAAGTTAGTTTCGGACTCTGTCAGGGAATTCAGCGAGCGTTAATAAGGTTGTTTACCATTCAAAAATTGAGATAGCATAGTGAATAGTCAGTAACATTGGAATATTGGTTAGAATAAGTATTACTATTATACATATATTGTTCACCAACTTCTTGTAGACATATATTAATAAACCGTTTTTGTTAACAGAGGTAGTATTTTTTCCCGGATTCAAACTCAACGAGTGATAAAAGGGAGTTTGTTTACAGGTCGTGAATTCAACTCGTGCATCAAGCTATCGTTTACATTGGCTAATATATATATAAGATAAAGTGATTTATTTACTTAAATTACATACATAAGGTAATATCTGACATAGTGGTAGTAAACGTTTTCGGTAAAAAGGAATTAACAGCAGGATTTTAGCGTAAATTAGTACACACTGACTTCGTTGTTTTGTTACACAGTGTTCTCCGTATTCGCTAGGTGGCAGGGTTTTTTTTCTCATGCGAGGTTAATAGAAGACACAGTTAGCAAGTATATTAGCCTAAAGTGTTCTTTTGATCACAAAAACAGCCTTATTCAAGGCTAACGTAGCAAACAAATTAAAACTGAATTGTATGATGGCGCCGTGCAAACGACAGTTAAAGGCCACAAGGCACTTCATTTGTGGCAGTTGCAGTAACTGGGTGGACTTCGTCAAGTCTGGGTGTGAGAAGTCCTGGGCTGAGGTCCAGACAGATAGTTTTAGTTTTGAGTGTAGGGGATGTACAAAGATGAAGGAACTAGAGGTGGAGTTGGTAGAGCTGAGGCTGCTCGTTGTGGCAATGGTGGGAAGGGAACAGGGGGGTTATGCCAGTAGTTCCGGTGGGGGAACAGTAGATGATAAAGTGGGGAAAGACACAAGAGATGCTAGGGAGAGCTCACCGCAGCCTGGGACGAAGCTGAGAGGAGGGAAGGTGACAGGTCGTAGGGAGACGGGACGTAAGGAGACGGGAAGGAAAGGAACGGGAGGGAAGACAACCGGAGTGAAGGAGAGGTGAGTAGGGGAGACAGGAGGGAAGGAGAATGGAGGGAAGGGGTCAGGACAGAATGTGATGGAGGGGATCGAACGGAAGAGTTATTCTGCAGCAGTGATAGAGGGGGTGAGGAAGAGAGCGAGGGTGTTTGTGGGGGATTCGATAGTTAGGAAGACCGACAGAGTCTTAAACAAGGGAGATGATGTGGTGGTCTGCTTGCCTAGAGCCAAAATAGAGGCGATAACTGAGAGGGTAAAAAACATCGTAGGCTCGGGTAAGGGTGGATCTGTTTTAGTACACGTAGGGACAAATAACGTAGAGCGGGAGGGTACAACTGCCATAGTTCGGAAATATAGGCAGTTGGTCAGAACACTAAAACAGACGCGGGTTGAGCAGGTAATACTGTCAGGGATTTTACCTGTAATGGGCAGGAGGGGTCACAAATATCGAAATTGTCGGGGGTTGGCAATTAACATGTTAGTCCAGAAGCTATGTAGGGAAGAGGAAGTTGGATTCGTGGATTTATGGGGAAGTTTTGTTGGGAGGGCTGATATGTACATGAAGGATGGGCTTCATTTAAGTGGAAAGGGGGCGGCAGTATTCGCGGACAAACTTTCAGCAGCAGTAGATAGTGACTTGGGTACAATGACAAATATTTTTGGAAGTAAACATTGTTTAAACTAGAAGTGCAGGGGGGTTACCTAGAGGTGTCTCAAGCAGAACAAGAGGCCACTAGCACAGATAAACCAATATCAAATCATCCGAAAAACATCTCTGAAAAAGGTTATAGATGCGTGTGTTTAAATGCAAGGAGCATAGTAAATAAGAAAAACGAATTAAACATTATGGTAGAAGATATTGACCCTCACATAATTGGTATAACTGAATCATGGGCCAACATAGATATAACAGATTCTGAATTAGGACTGACAGGATATGTAATGTTTAGGAAAGATCGAATAGGAAGAAGGGGCGGGGGAGTTATTTTATATGTTAAAGAATCTATTCAGGCTTATGAAATAAAACTAGAAAGGGAAGCAGATTGCGATGAAGCTGTTTGGTGCAAAATTGTTTCAGGAAATTCAAAATTAACTATTGGATTAGTTTACCGAAGTCCAAACATAAACGAAGAGGACAACACAAAAATAAAAACCGCTATAAAGGAAGTTAGTAAAGGGGAATGTATCATAATGGGAGATTTTAACCATGGACACATACAATGGAATTCTCTAGAGAGCACAGGGATTGAGGACCAACAATTTCTATTTTTAATCCAGGATAGCTTTCTTACTCAGCACGTACTAGAACCAACCAGGGGAGAAAATGTATTAGATATAGTTTTGTCATCACAAAAAGAATTAGTGGACAATGTAAAAATATTTGAACTATTTGGTAATAGTGACCATAATCAAATACATTTTGACATCAATGTAAAATCAGAAAGTAAAAATAAGAAAACGTACAAGAGAAACTTCCACAAAGGTAACTATAAAGATATGAGAAAATACTTAGCAAAGCTAGATTGGAATAACATGCTGATGAATAAGACCGCAATTGAATGTTGGAATATTCTAAAATATGAAATTGAGAGTATCATCGATAAATTTGTTCCCTTCCAAAAACAAGGAAAACGGTGTAGAAAGAAACACTTGTCAAAAGAGGCTATTAGAAAAATAATGCTAAAACAAACTATGTGGAGGGTTTATAGGCGTACCAGAAAGGAAGAAGACTATGCAAATTACAAAGAGGCACTTAATGCAGCTACAACTGAAATCAGACAATCTAAAAGAAGCTATGAGCAAAAACTAGCATGTAACATAAAAAATGACAGCAAGAGTTTTTATGCATATGTCAGGAGTAAACAAAACGTACAAGACAAGGTTGGACCTCTAGAAGACAGTGCTGGAAATATAATATCACAGGGGTTTTTAATGGCGGAAGACCTAAATGGTTACTTCAGTTCAGTGTTTACCAAAGAAGATATTAGTTCATTACCAGTTGCTGATGCTAAATTTCAGGGGGCTAAATCTGACTATTTAAGTCCGTTAGTTGTAACTCCAGAATTGGTAGCTAAGAAAATAAAGGCAATGAAGGATAACAAATCACCGGGAGTGGATGGGATTCCTCCAAAATTACTAATGGAAACAGTAGAACAAATCAGTATACCACTTGCAAGAGTATTCAACTTGTCATTAAAATAGGGAGTTGTTCCGTTTGAAAGGAAAGAAGCAAACATCATACCATTATTTAAAAAGGGTTCGAGAAATAAGTCATTGAATTACAGACCAGTGAGTTTAACTTCAGTGATTTGTAAATTATTAGAAAGGTTAATTAAAGACCATATGGTGGACTTCCTCGTTAAGCATAAATTATTAAATTCATCTCAACATGGATTCCTTAAAGCGAGGTCATGGTTAACAAATATGTTATGTTTTTTGGAAGAAATCACTAAGTGGATAGACGTGGGATCGCCAGTAGATATTATCTACTTAGATTTTCAGAAAGCTTTTGACAAAGTGCCACATCAAAGATTACTACTTAAATTAAAAGCCCATGGTATCGGGGATAGCATAACTGACTGGATAGAACAATGGCTGACTGACAGAAGACAACGAGTTGTAGTAGATGGTGAAGTTTCAAATTGGAAATCGGTTTTGAGTGGGGTACCTCAAGGATCAGTATTAGGACCTATATTATTCTTAATTTATATCAATGACTTGGACAACATTTACAAAACGATCTAGACAGATTAGTGAAATGGTCTGAGAAATGGCAGATGTTGTTCAATTTGGGGAAATGTAAATGCCTACATACAGGACTTGGGAACTTGAATGTAAACTATAAAATGGGAGATACTGTTCTGGGAACTACTGTAAGAGAAAAGGACTTACAATAAGCGCTGATATGAAAGTTTCAGAGCAGTGTGGTATTGCAGCTTCAAAGGGTAATCAAATTCTTGGATTGATTAGAAGAAACATAACATACAAGGGAAAAAAGTTAATTATACCTCTTTATAAAGCAATAGTTAGACCTCATTTAGAATACTGTATACAAGCATGGAGACCATATCGTAAGAAGGATATAGATACGCTTGAACGCATACAAAGGAGAGCAACTAAAATGATTCCAGAACTGAGAGACCTTAGTTATGAAGAACGCCTGAAAGAATGTGGTTTAACAACTCTAGAGACAAGGAGGTTAAGAGGAGATCAGATTGTAGTTTATAAGATATTGAATGGGTATGAAAATATTGATAGAAATATGTTTTTTTCCCTCAAGAAGGATAGCAGAACTAGAGGACATGAGGTAAAATTAGTAAAGGATCAATGTAGATTGGACATCAGGAAGCACTCGTTCTCACAGAGGACAATAAATGAATGGAACAAATTGTCTACAGATTGTGTAACTGCTAGCAGCGTGAATATGTTTAAAAACAAGGTTGACACATATCTCAGGAGGGCGGGTTATAAGTAGATGAACATTGTTGGACTCTCGATAAGCCAATGGCTTCCTTGTCCACTTGCCATCTGGGCCTTTGGCTTGGATAGCAAATCTTGTTAAATATCTACTGGTGATCCCTCGTCTAGCCACTTAGTGATTTCTTCCCAAAAACATAACATATTTGTTAAGCATGACCTTGCTTTTAGGAATCCATGTTGAGATGGATTTAATCATTTATGCCTAATAAGGAAGTCCACCATATGGTCTTTGATTAACCTTTCTAATAATTTACAAAACACTGATGTTAAACTCACTGGTCTGTAATTCTCTTACCTATTTCTTGAACCATTTTTAAATAATGGTATGATGTTTGCTTCTTTCCATTCAACAGGAACCACTCCCTCTTTCAATGACAAGTTGAACACTCTTGCAAGTGGTGTACCAATTTGTTCTACTGTTTCCATTAGTAGTTTTGGAGGAATTCCATCCACTCCAGGTGATTTATTATCCTTCATTGCCTTTATTTTCATAACTATCATTTCTAGAGTTACAATTAACTGCCATAAACAGTCTGATTTAGCCTCCTGAAATTTAGCACCTGGAACTGGTAATGAACTAATATCCTCTCTGGTAAACACTGAACTGAAGTAACCATTTAGGTCTTCCACCATTAAAAAACCTTATGATATTATATTTCCAGCACTGTCTTCTAGAGGTCCGACCTTCTCTCATATGTTTTGTTTACTCCTGACATATGCATAAAAACTCTTGCTGTCATTTTTTATGTTACATGTTTTACTTATAGCTTCTTTTAGATTGTCTAATTTCATTCATAGGTTCATTAAGTGCCTCTTTGTAATTTGTGTAGTCTTCATCCTTTTTGGTACGTCTATAAACATTCCACATAGTTTTCTCATATCTTTATATTTACCTTTGTGGAAGTTTCTCCTGTATTTTTATATTTGTGCTTTCTGATTTTATTTTGATGTCAAAATGTATTTGATTATGATCACTGTTACCCAGTGGCTCATGTATTTTAACATTGTCCATTAATTCATTCTGGTAAGACAAAACTAAATCTAATACATTCTCTCCCCTGGTTGGTTCTAGCACGTGTTGAGTAAGAAAGCTATCCTGAATTAAGAGTAGAAACTGTTGGTCCTCACCCCCTGTACTCTCTAGAGATTTCCATTGTATGTGTCCATGGTTGAAATCTCCCATTATGACACATTCCCCTTTATTCACTTCCTTTATAGCGTCTTGTATTTTTTTGTTATCCTCTTTGTTTATGTTTGGACTTTGGTAAACTAATCCAGTAGTTAATGCTGAAGTTCCTGTAACTATACTGCACCAAACAGCTTCCCTTCCTAATTTTATTCCGTAAGCCTGAATAGATTCTTTAACATATAAAATAACTCCCCCTCCCCTTCTTCCTATTCGATCTCTCCTAAACATTACGTATCCTGTCAGTCGTAACTCAGCATCTGATGTCTTTGTTGGCCCATGATTCGGTTATACCAATTATGTGAAGGTCAATATCTTCTACCGTGATGTTTAATATTCGTTTTTCTTATTTACTATGCTCCTTGCATTTAAACACACGCATTTATATCAAGCTTCATAAATTTTTTCCAGACATTTTGTTACTGGTCTATGTGTACTAGTGGCCTCTTGTCCCGTTTGAAGCACCTCTAAGTAACCCCCCTGAGCTTCTAGTTTAAATAATGTTTGCTACCAAAAATGTTTGTTATGCTTCCTATGCCACTGTTGACTGTTGCTAATAGTTCATCAGCAAACACTGCTGCCCCCTTTCCACTTAGATGAGGCCCACTCCTCATGAACATATCAGCCCTCCCAACAAAACATCCCCACAAATCCAACTTCCTCTTCCCTACATAGCTGCTGAACTAACATGTTAATTGCCATCCTCCAGACATGTAACATTAAGAGAGGCAATACCTTCCTTGGTGACTGGTGTCAGCATCCACCCACATAGGACATTAAGAGAGGCAATACCTTCCTTGGTGACTGGTGTCAGCATCTACCCACACAGGACATTAAGAGAGGCAATACCTTCCTTGGTGACTGGTGTCAGCATCCAACCACATAGGACATTAAGAGAGGCAATACCTTCCTTGGTGACTGGTGTCAGCATCCACCCACATAGGACATTAAGAGAGGCAATACCTTCCTTGGTGACTGGTGTCAGCATCCACCCACATAGGACATTAAGAGAGGCAATACCTTCCTTGGAGACTGGTGTCAGCATCCACCAACACAGGACATTAAGAGAGGCAATACCTTCCTTGGTGACTGGTGTCAGCATCCACCCACATAGGACATTAACAGAGGCAATACCTTCCTTGGTAACTGGTGTCAGCAGCCACCCACATAGGACATTAAGAGAGGCAATACCTTCCTTGGTGACTGGTGTCAGCATCCACCCACATAGGACATTAAGAGAGGCAATACCTTCCTTGGTGACTGGTGTCAGCATCCACCCACATAGGACATTAAGAGAGGCAATACCTTCCTTGGTGACTGGTGTCAGCATCCACCCACATAGGACATTAAGAGAGGCAATACCTTCCTTGGAGACTGGTGTCAGCATCTACCCACACAGGACATTAAGAGAGGCAATACCTTCCTTGGTGACTGGTGTCAGCATCCACCCACACAGGACATTAATAGAGGCAATACCTTCCTTGGTGACTGGTGTCAGCATCCACCCACATAGGACATTAAGAGAGGCAATACCTTCCTTGGAGACTGGTGTCAGCATCTACCCACATAGGACATTAAGAGAGGTAATACCTTCCTTGGTGACTGGTGTCAGCATCCACCCATATAGGACATTAAGAGAGGCAATACCTTCCTTGGTGACTGGTGTCAGCATCCACCCACATAGGACATTAAGAGAGGCAATACCTTCCTTGGAGACTGGTGTCAGCATCTACCCACATAGGACATTAAGAGAGGCAATACCTTCCTTGGTGACTGGTGTCAGCATCCACCCACATAGGACATTAAGAGAGGCAATACCTTCCTTGGAGACTGGTGTCAGCATCCACCAACACAGGACATTAAGAGAGGCAATACCTTCCTTGGTGACTGGTGTCAGCATCCACCCACATAGGACATTAACAGAGGCAATACCTTCCTTGGTAACTGGTGTCAGCAGCCACCCACATAGGACAGTTGCTAAGCCAAGGAAGAAACCAACATAGAAACAAAATTGGCCAACCAGGAATAATTGTCCAAATGGCAAGTTTATGGACAGCACATACAAAACGACACACAGTGCAGACATTATATAAGAGATTCATATATTTACATCAATAAAACTCTGACTCCCTATCAAACAATTTGGGTACAAATCAATCATATTTAAATAACACAAGTAAATTCACAACACAACTTAAGTTTTCTGAGTCATTACAACAAACATGAATCTGATGAGGATGACTCACCTTCATCTTCAGCATTCCAAGGGTGAGTTGGAAGAAGACGACAGAACCCTCGTAGAAGAAGAGATCCCACATACGTAGCAACACCTTCATGTGTACGACACTCGCAAACGCCGTCAGGAACCAGTGCAGACTGATCAATGACAGCTCTGTAACAAACACAGTCAAGAACCAATGCAGACTGATCAATGACAAGCTCTGTAACAAACACAGTCAAGAACCAATGCAGACTGATCAATGACAGCTCTGTGACAAACACAGTCAGGATCCAGTGCAGACTGATCAATGACAGCTCTGTAACAAACATAGTCAAGAACCAATGCAGACTGTTCAATGACAGCTCTGTAACAAACACAGTCAAGAACGAGTGCAGACTAATCAATGACAGCTCTGTAACAAACACAGTCAAAAACCAATGCAGACTGATCAAAGACAGCTCTGTGACAAACACAGTCAGGATCCAGTGCAGACTGATCAATGACAGCTCTGTAACAAACACAGTCAAGAACCAATGCAGACTGATCAATGACAGCTCTGTGACAAACACTGTCAGGAACCAGTGCAGACTGATCAATGACATCTCTGTGACAAACACAGTCAGGATTCAGTGCAGACTGATCAATGACAGCTCTGTGACAAACACAGTCAGGATCCAGTGCAGACTGATCAATGACAGCTCTGTAAAAACACAGTCAAGAACCAATGCAGACTGATCAATGACAGCTCTGTAACAAACACAGTCAAGAACCAATGCAGACTGATCAATGACAGCTCTGTAACAAACACAGTCAGGAACCAGTGCAGATTGATCAATGACAGCTCTGTAACAAACACAATCAAGAACCAGTGCAGACTGACCAATGACAGCTGTGTAACAAACACAGTCAAGAACCAGTGCAGACTGATCAATGACAGCTCTGTAAAAAAACACAGTCAAGAACCAATGCAGACTGATCAATGACAGCTCTGTGACAAACACAGTCAGGATCCAGTGCAGACTGATCAGTGACAGCTCTGTAACAAACACAGTCAAGAACCAATGCAGACTGATCAATGACAGCTCTGTGACAAACACAGTCAGGAACCAATGCAGACTGATCAATGACAGCTCTGTAACAAACACAGTCAAGAACCAGTGCAGACTGATCAGTGACAGCTCTGTAACAAACGAAGTCAAGAACCAGTGCAGACCGATCAGTGACAGCTCTGTAACAAACACAGTCAGGAACCAGTGCAGACTGATCAACGACAGCTCTGTAACAAACACAGTCAGGAACCAGTGCAGACTGATCAATGACAGCTCTGTAACAAACACAGTCAAGAACCAGTGCAGACTGATCAATGACAGGTCTGTAACAAACGCAGTCAAGGACCAGTGCAGACTGATCAATGACAGCTCTGTAACAAACGCTTTCAGGAACCAGTGCAGACTGATCAATGACAGCTCTGTAACAAAGTCAGGAACCAGTGCAGACTGATCAATGACAGCTCTGTAACAAACACAGTCAAAAACCAGTGCAGACTGATCAATGACAGCTCTGTAACAAACACAGTCAAAAACCAGTGCAGACTGATCAATGACAGCTCTGTAACAAACGCAGTCAAGGACCAGTGCAGACTGATCAATGACAGCTCTGTAACAAACACAGTCAAGAACCAGTGCAGACTGATCAATGACAGGTCTGTAACAAACGCAGTCAAGGACCAGTGCAGACTGATCAATGACACCTCTGTAACAAACACAGTCAGGAACCAGTGCAGACTGATCAATGACAGCTCTGTAACAAGCGCTTTCAGGAACCAGTGCAGACTGATCAATGACAGCTCTGTAACAAAGTCAGGAACCAGTGCAGACTGATCAATGACAGCTCTGTAAAAAACACAGTCAAGAACCAATGCAGACTGATCAATGACAGCTCTGTGACAAACACAGTCAGGATCCAGTGCAGACTGATCAGTGACAGCTCTGTAACAAACACAGTCAAGAACCAATGCAGACTGATCAATGACAGCTCTGTGACAAACACAGTCAGGAACCAGTGCAGACTGATCAATGACAGCTCTGTGACAAACACAGTCAGGATCCAGTGCAGACTGATCAATGACAGCTCTGTAAAAAACACAGTCAAGAACCAATGCAGACTGATCAATGACAGCTCTGTGACAAACACAGTCAGGATCCAGTGCAGACTGATCAATGACAGCTCTGTAAAAACACAGTCAAGAACCAATGCAGACTGATCAATGACAGCTCTGTGACAAACACAGTCAGGAACCAGTGCAGACTGATCAATGACAGCTCTGTGACAAACACAGTCAGGAACCAGTGCAGACTGATCAATGACAGCTCTGTGACAAACGCAGTCAAGGACCAGTGCAGACTGATCAATGACAGCTCTGTAACAAACACTTTCAGGAACCAGTGCAGACTGATCAATGACAGCTCTGTAACAAAGTCAGGAACCAGTGCAGACTGATCAATGACAGCTCTGTAACAAACACAGTCAAAAACCAGTGCAGACTGATCAATGACAGCTCTGTAACAAATACAGTCAAAAACCAGTGCAGACTGATCAATAACAGCTCTGTAACAAACGCAGTCAAGGACCACTGCAGACTGATCAATGACAGCTCTGTAACAAACACAGTCAAGAACCAGTGCAGACTGATCAGTGACAGCTCTGTAACAAACGAAGTCAAGAACCAGTGCAGACCGATCAATGACAGGTCTGTAACAAACGCAGTCAAGGACCAGTGCAGACTGATCAATGACAGCTCTGTAACAAACGCTTTCAGGAACCAGTGCAGACTGATCAATGACAGCTCTGTAACAAAGTCAGGAACCAGTGCAGACTGATCAATGACAGCTCTGTAACAAACACAGTCAAAAACCAGTGCAGACTGATCAATGACAGCTCTGTAACAAACACAGTCAAAAACCAGTGCAGACTGATCAATGACAGCTCTGTAACAAACGCAGTCAAGGACCAGTGCAGACTGATCAATGACAGCTCTGTAACAAACACAGTCAAGAACCAGTGCAGACTGATCAATGACAGGTCTGTAACAAACGCAGTCAAGGACCAGTGCAGACTGATCAATGACACCTCTGTAACAAACACAGTCAGGAACCAGTGCAGACTGATCAATGACAGCTCTGTAACAAACGCTTTCAGGAACCAGTGCAGACTGATCAATGACAGCTCTGTAACAAAGTCAGGAACCAGTGCAGACTGATCAATGACAGCTCTGTAACAAACACAGTCAAAAACCAGTGCAGACTTATCAATGACAGCTCTGTAACAAATACAGTCAAAAACCAGTGCAGACTGATCAATGACAGCTCTGTAACAAACGCAGTCAAGGACCAGTGCAGACTGATCAATGACAGCTCTGTAACAAACACAGTCAAGAACCAGTGCAGACTGATCAATGACAGCTCTGTGACAAACACAGTCAGGAACCAGTGCAGACTGATCAATGACAGCTCTGTGACAAACACAGTCAGGATCCAGTGCAGACTGATCAATGACAGCTCTGTAAAAAACACAGTCAAGAACCAATGCAGACTGATCAATGACAGCTCTGTGACAAACACAGTCAGGATCCAGTGCAGACTGATCAATGACAGCTCTGTGACAAACACAGTCAGGATCCAGTGCAGACTGATCAATGACAGCTCTGTAAAAAACACAGTCAAGAACCAATGCAGACTGATCAATGACAGCTCTGTGACAAACACAGTCAGGATCCAGTGCAGACTGATCAATGACAGCTCTGTAAAAACACAGTCAAGAACCAATGCAGACTGATCAATGACAGCTCTGTGACAAACACAGTCAGGAACTAGTGCAGACTGATCAATGACAGCTCTGTGACAAACACAGTCAGGAACCAGTGCAGACTGATCAATGACAGCTCTGTGACAAACGCAGTCAAGGACCAGTGCAGACTGATCAATGACAGCTCTGTAACAAACACTTTCAGGAACCAGTGCAGACTGATCAATGACAGCTCTGTAACAAAGTCAGGAACCAGTGCAGACTGATCAATGACAGCTCTGTAACAAACACAGTCAAAAACCAGTGCAGGCTGATCAATGACAGCTCTGTAACAAATACAGTCAAAAACCAGTGCAGACTGATCAATAACAGCTCTGTAACAAACGCAGTCAAGGACCAGTGCAGACTGATCAATGACAGCTCTGTAACAAACACAGTCAAGAACCAGTGCAGACTGATCAGTGACAGCTCTGTAACAAACGAAGTCAAGAACCAGTGCAGACCGATCAGTGACAGCTCTGTAACAAACACAGTCAGGAACCAGTGCAGACTGATCAACGACAGCTCTGTAACAAACACAGTCAGGAACCAGTGCAGACTGATCAATGACAGCTCTGTAACAAACACAGTCAAGAACCAGTGCAGACTGATCAATGACAGGTCTGTAACAAACGCAGTCAAGGACCAGTGCAGACTGATCAATAACAGCTCTGTAACAAACGCTTTCAGGAACCAGTGCAGACTGATCAATGACAGCTCTGTAACAAAGTCAGGAACCAGTGCAGACTGATCAATGACAGCTCTGTAACAAACACAGTCAAAAACCAGTGCAGACTGATCAATGACAGCTCTGTAACAAACACAGTCAAAAACCAGTGCAGACTGATCAATGACAGCTCTGTAACAAACGCAGTCAAGGACCAGTGCAGACTGATCAATGACAGCTCTGTAACAAACACAGTCAAGAACCAGTGCAGACTGATCAATGACAGGTCTGTAACAAACGCAGTCAAGGACCAGTGCAGACTGATCAATGACACTTCTGTAACAAACACAGTCAGGAACCAGTGCAGACTGATCAATGACAGCTCTGTAACAAACGCTTTCAGGAACCAGTGCAGACTGATCAATGACAGCTCTGTAACAAAGTCAGGAACCAGTGCAGACTGATCAATGACAGCTCTGTAAAAAACACAGTCAAGAACCAATGCAGACTGATCAATGACAGCTCTGTGACAAACACAGTCAGGATCCAGTGCAGACTGATCAGTGACAGCTCTGTAACAAACACAGTCAAGAACCAATGCAGACTGATCAATGACAGCTCTGTGACAAACACAGTCAGGAACCAGTGCAGACTGATCAATGACAGCTCTGTGACAAACACAGTCAGGATCCAGTGCAGACTGATCAATGACAGCTCTGTAAAAAACACAGTCAAGAACCAATGCAGACTGATCAATGACAGCTCTGTGACAAACACAGTCAGGATCCAGTGCAGACTGATCAATGACAGCTCTGTAAAAACACAGTCAAGAACCAATGCAGACTGATCAATGACAGCTCTGTGACAAACACAGTCAGGAACCAGTGCAGACTGATCAATGACAGCTCTGTGACAAACACAGTCAGGAACCAGTGCAGACTGATCAATGACAGCTCTGTGACAAACGCAGTCAAGGACCAGTGCAGACTGATCAATGACAGCTCTGTAACAAACACTTTCAGGAACCAGTGCAGACTGATCAATGACAGCTCTGTAACAAAGTCAGGAACCAGTGCAGACTGATCAATGACAGCTCTGTAACAAACACAGTCAAAAACCAGTGCAGACTGATCAATGACAGCTCTGTAACAAATACAGTCAAAAACCAGTGCAGACTGATCAATAACAGCTCTGTAACAAACGCAGTCAAGGACCAGTGCAGACTGATCAATGACAGCTCTGTAACAAACACAGTCAAGAACCAGTGCAGACTGATCAGTGACAGCTCTGTAACAAACGAAGTCAAGAACCAGTGCAGACCGATCAATGACAGGTCTGTAACAAACGCAGTCAAGGACCAGTGCAGACTGATCAATGACAGCTCTGTAACAAACGCTTTCAGGAACCAGTGCAGACTGATCAATGACAGCTCTGTAACAAAGTCAGGAACCAGTGCAGACTGATCAATGACAGCTCTGTAACAAACACAGTCAAAAACCAGTGCAGACTGATCAATGACAGCTCTGTAACAAACACAGTCAAAAACCAGTGCAGACTGATCAATGACAGCTCTGTAACAAATGCAGTCAAGGACCAGTGCAGACTGATCAATGACAGCTCTGTAACAAACACAGTCAAGAACCAGTGCAGACTGATCAATGACAGGTCTGTAACAAACGCAGTCAAGGACCAGTGCAGACTGATCAATGACACCTCTGTAACAAACACAGTCAGGAACCAGTGCAGACTGATCAATGACAGCTCTGTAACAAACGCTTTCAGGAACCAGTGCAGACTGATCAATGACAGCTCTGTAACAAAGTCAGGAACCAGTGCAGACTGATCAATGACAGCTCTGTAACAAACACAGTCAAAAACCAGTGCAGACTTATCAATGACAGCTCTGTAACAAATACAGTCAAAAACCAGTGCAGACTGATCAATGACAGCTCTGTAACAAACGCAGTCAAGGACCAGTGCAGACTGATCAATGACAGCTCTGTAACAAACACAGTCAAGAACCAGTGCAGACTGATCAATGACAGGTCTGTAACAAACGCAGTCAAGGACCAGTGCAGACTGATCAATGACAGCTCTGTATCAAACACTTTCAGGAACCAGTGCAGACTGATCAATGACAGCTTTGTAACAAAGTCAGGAACCAGTGCAGACTGATCAATGACAGCTCTGTAATAAACACAGTCAAAAACCAGTGCAGACTGATCAATGACAGCTCTGTAACAAACGCAGTCAGGAACCAGTGCAGACTGATCAATGACAGCTCTGTAATAAACGCAGTCAGGAACCAGTGCAGACTGATCAATGACAGCTCTGTAACAAACACAGTCAGGAACCAGTGCAGACTGATCAGTGACAGCTCTGTAACAAACGAAGTCAAGAACCAGTGCAGACTGATCAGTGACAGCTCTGTAACAAACACAGTCAGGAATCAGTGCAGACTGATCAACGACAGCTCTGTAACAAACACAGTCAGGAACCAGTGCAGACTGATCAATGACAGCTCTGTAACAAACACAGTCAAGAACCAGTGCAGACTGATCAATGACAGGTCTGTAACAAACGCAGTCAAGGACCAGTGCAGACTGATCAATGACAGCTCTGTAACAAACGCTTTCAGGAACCAGTGCAGACTGATCAATGACAGCTCTGTAACAAAGTCAGGAACCAGTGCAGACTGATCAATGACAGCTCTGTAACAAACACAGTCAAAAACCAGTGCAGACTGATCAATGACAGCTCTGTAACAAACACAGTCAAAAACCAGTGCAGAGTGATCAATGACAGCTCTGTAACAAACGCAGTCAAGGACCAGTGCAGACTGATCAATGACAGCTCTGTAACAAACACAGTCAAGAACCAGTGCAGACTGATCAATGACAGGTCTGTAACAAACGCAGTCAAGGACCAGTGCAGACTGATCAATGACACCTCTGTAACAAACACAGTCAGGAACCAGTTCAGACTGATCAATGACAGCTCTGTAACAAACACAGTCAAGAACCAGTGCAGACTGATCAATGATAGCTCTGTAACAAACACAGTCAGGAACCAGTGCAGACTGATCAGTGACAGCTCTGTAACAAACGCAGTCAAGAACCAGTGCAGACTGATCAGTGACAGCTCTGTAACAAACACAGTCAGGAACCAGTGCAGACTGATCAACGACAGCTCTGTAACAAATACAGTCAGGAACCAGTGCAGACTGATCAATGACAGCTCTGTAACAAACACAGTCAAGAACCAGTGCAGACTGATCAATGACAGGTCTGTAACAAATGCAGTCAAGGACCAGTGCAGACTGATCAATGACAGCTCTGTAAAAAAACACAGTCAAGAACCAATGCAGACTGATCAATGACAGCTCTGTGACAAACACAGTCAGGATCCAGTGCAGACTGATCAGTGACAGCTCTGTAACAAACACAGTCAAGAACCAATGCAGACTTATCAGAAAACCTGTGATAATAATAATACATTTTATTTGAAATAGCGTCAAATCCAAGCTTGTTTGTGACACTTCACAGCGTATTAAAATCTACTTAATTAATTAAGTATTGTCTAGAATTGTTAAATAAACAAATAAATTTAATAAAATATTACTATGAACACTAGCAATTTAATAAAATAATAATTAACTAAATATACATAAATAATAATAAAACATTTAAATATATATAATAATGTAGTGAAGAGAATTTTAGTTTTATAACCACTGAACACAAACAACTAGTCTATTGTTAAAGTTTGTCAGAGTTTCTGGCATGATCTGGTGATTGTCAGATAACAATGTAATCTGAGTATATCTGACGTACGTTAACTAGATTTAACTTAGTCAACCGCGGGTGCTTTATCAGCTGTCCAGCTGACCTTTTATGGTCAAACAGATGACATCAGTGGTTTACAAGAATATATAGTATACAGTATACAAGTATACAGTTTAACATTTTGTTTATATGAAACTAGACAGACTTCAAATGAAAACCTAATAGACAACTGACTACCACAAGATGTTTATTTACAGGATAACTATTAATCTTTCTCTAGAATTGTTATCAACTTTCCCCGACCTTTTTATTTAAAGATTTATACCCTTTGATCCATACCTATGACGTTTGACCCATACCTATGACCCGTTGACCCATACCTATGACCCTTTGACCCATACCTATGTCATGTTCCTTCAGGACATTGTCTGTGTCGGGCAGGTGGGTCACTATCAGCTGTCTGAGCACCCTCTGGTCAGCCTGGCGGGACAGAGAGACAACTGCATGACTATACACCGTGATAGCTGTAATACGACAGCACAATGTGTGGCTGCATTTATCAGTAGCACTGATCAATGTCATGAATTATCAAAATACAGTGTTTTTAGAAGTTGCACTATTTGTTAGTCATCTCTCATGTAGGCTAACGTAGAACTAGGAGTACCTTTAACTCTATTAAAAAAAATTATCATACCATCACAGTTGTTAGCACAGCCTTGTAAAGTACTGAACCCAGCATGTTGTCATGGTTACAGACCTGTGCCCCAATGAGGGTGCTGGAGTAGTAGGAGACAGGAAGCAGGTCCTCAAAGATGCAGCACATCATCCAGAACGTCTCCTCCTCCTCCATGAACAGCAGCAGAGACGCAGCAATCTGTCATTGTCACACACACCATTAGTCAACAGCAGCAGAGACGCAGCAATCTGTCATTGTCAGACACACCATTAATCAACAGCAGCAGATATGCAGCAATCTGTTATTGAATACAATCACACTTTCTACCATTAAGTTGAGGCAGCAATCTGTCATTGTCAGACACACAGTCACACACCATTAGTCAACAGCACAGAGACGCAACAATCTGACATTGTCAGATGCGCTATTAGTCAACAGCAGCAGAGACAGCAATATGTCTTTGTCAGACACACCATTAGACAACAGCAGCAGAGACAGCAATCTGTCATTGTCAGACACACCATAAGACAACAGCAGCAGAGACGCAGCAATCTACCATTGTCAGACACACCATTAGTCAACAGCAGCAGAGAGGCAGCAATCTGTCATTGTCAGACACACCATTAGTCAACAGCAGCAGAGAGGCAGCAATCTGTCATTGTCAGACACGCCATTAGTCAACAGCAGCAGATATGCAGCAATCTGTTATTGAATACAATCACACTTTCTACCATTAAGTTGATCTGCTGTTGGAGTAATGTTTTCTGTTTCTGGTGACAGCATTAGCTGCTGTCTGATCCATGTTGATCAAAAGGCCTGATCAGTTTATAACAAACCATGATCATAAATGATATAAGAGCTGGTTGAACTGGCCACACCAATGACTGTCAACTGGTGAATGAGACGGAGACACGAAGACTTCACTCACCATGCCCGTGCCTTGACAGTAGCCGATGTCTGGATACAGCCAGGCGACTCCCCGCAGCACACGTCTCAGGCGCGGGATGCCCGTACTGCCAATGTTACAGAAACACGCATTGCTGGGCAGTGTGCGCAACAGGTCCTACAACATGACCGCTGCACTGATGTCTTCATGGCACGGGTAAACAGACAAGACTGGCATCAATGAAAACTTCTGATGTATGTGATGCACGTTGATTTGGAAGACTATTCAGACCTGACAGTAGGACATCAGAAATGTAACTAGATTTAACAAGTGGACAAGGAAGCCATTGGTTTATCGAGACTCCAACAATTATTCATACAAGGGTAACCCGCTCTTCTGATATATCTGTCAATTTTGTTTTGAAACAAATTCATGCTGCAACTCACATTTACACAATCAGTATATACTTTGTTCTGTATAGCACCAGCAAAGTGTTGGTGCTCTTACTAAGTCTTAGGTCAATGTTTGACTGCAGCATCACCTATCACATTAGCAAAACAATGATCCAAAGATGTTATGAAGTGTTTACACACAATAAAGCATACCTTTTCTATCTGCTTGGAGGTCATCAGATTGTCGTTGGAGCTGGCCTTGACAATGTCCTTGTAGGAAGTGTCTGATCTGTGGCGAGTCTCCAGAGCTCCAGAGATACGCAGCCAGATCTGAGGCCTCATGGAGTGGGGGATACCATGCTTGATCATTCCCTTCAACTTCTCGGAGTGCGGCAATCGCGACTCCACCTAGGAGAAGGACAGGGAACTATATACACAAAAGGAGAGAGAGAGAGGGGAGAGAGAGAGAGAGGTGGGGAGAGAGAGAGAGAGAGGCTATAGACAGCACACTAACCTCATTGATATTGATAAAACGTTCTGTCCTAACATGTCCATTATGAGTTGTATCAACTGTTTATTCACATTAAACCCTACTCCTGGGGTTCCCATGTTTTGCACGTTTGCTGAGGCCCCCTGGAACTACACAGCAGCCCCTGTCCCCAGCACCCAGAGGGAAGGAGGGAAAGGAGAACACATGGAACTACATGGCAGCCCCAGTCCCCATATGGAGCGAAAGGAGACCCCCTGGGACTGCATGACAGCCCCAGTCCCCAGAGGGAGAGAAAGGAAACACCCTGGAACTATATGACAGCCCCAGTCCCCAGAGGGAGAGAAAGGAAGAGAAAGGAAACATCCTGGAACTACATGGCAGCCCCAGTCCCCAGCACCCAGAGGTAGAGAATGGAGACACCCTGGAACTATATGACAGCCCCAGTCCCCAGAGGGAGTGAAAGGAAACACCCCGGAACTACATGGCAGCCCCAGTCCCCAGAGGGAGAGAAAGGAAGAGAAAGGAAACATCCTGGAACTACATGGCAGCCCCAGTCCCCAGAAAGGAAACACCCTGGAACTACAAGGCAGCCCCAGTCCCCAGCACCCAGAGGGAGAGAAAGGAGAACCCATGGAACTACATGGCAGCCCCAGTCCCCAGCACCCAGAGGGAGAGAAAGGAAACACACTGGAACTACATGGCAGCCCCAGTTCCCAGAGGGAGAGAAAGGAAACACCCAGGAACTACATGGCAGCCCCAGTCCCCAGAGGGAGAGAAAGGAAACACCCTGGAACTACATGGCAGCCCCAGTCCCCAGAGGGAGAGAAAGGAAACACCCAGGAACTACATGGCAGCCCCAGTCCCCAGAGGGAGAGAAAGGAAACACCCAGGAACTACATGGCAGCCCCAGTCCCCAGAGGGAGAGAAAGGAAACACCCTGGAACTACATGGCAGCCCCAGTCCCCAGAGGGAGAGAAAGGAAACACCCTGGAACTACAAGGCAGCCCCAGTCCCCAGAGGGAGAGAAAGGAAACACCCAGGAACTACATGACAGCCCCAGTCCCCAGAGGAAGAGAAAGGAAACACCCTGGAACTACATGGCAGCCCCAGTCCCCAGAGGGAGAGAAAGGAAACATACTGGAACTACATGGCAGCCCCAGTCCCCAGAGGGAGAGAAAGGAAACACCCTGGAACTACAAGGCAGACCCAGTCCCCAGAGGGAGAGAAAGGAAACATCCTGGAACTACATGGCAGCCCCAGTCCCCAGAGGGAGAGAAAGGAAACACCCTGGAACTACAAGGCAGCCCCAGTCCCCAGAGGGAGAGAAAGGAAACACCCAGGAACTACATGGCAGCCCCAGTCCCCAGAGGAAGAGAAAGGAAACACCCTGGAACTACAAGGCAGCCCCAGTCCCCAGAGGGAGAGAAAGGAAACACCCAGGTACTACATGGCAGCCCCAGTCCCCAGAGGGAGAGATAGGAAACACCCTGGAACTACATGGCAGCCCCACTCCCCAGAGGGAGAGAAAGGAAACATCCTGGAACTACATGGCAGCCCCAGTCCCCAGAGGGAGAGAAAGGAAACACCCAGGAACTACATGGCAGCCCCAGTCCCCAGCACCCAGAGGGAGAGAAAGGAAACACACTGGAACTACAAGGCAGCCCCAGTTCCCAGAGGGAGAGAAAGGAAACACCCAGGAACTACATGGCAGCCCCAGTCCTCAGAGGAAGAGAAAGGAAACACCCTGGAACTACATGGCAGCCCCATTCCCCAGAGGAAGAGAAAGGAAACACCCTGGAACTACAAGGCAGCCCCAGTCCCTAGAGGAAGAGAAAGGAGAACCCATGGAACTACATGGCAGCCCCAGTCCCCAGCACCCAGAGGGAGAGAAAGGAAACATCCTGGAACTACATGGCAGCCCCAGTCCCCAGAGGGAGAGAAAGGAAACACCCTGGAACTACAAGGCAGCCCCAGTCCCCAGAGGGAGAGAAAGGAAACACCCAGGAACTACATGGCAGCCCCAGTCCCCAGAGGAAGAGAAAGGAAACACCCTGGAACTACAAGGCAGCCCCAGTCCCCAGAGGGAGAGAAAGGAAACACCCAGGTACTACATGGCAGCCCCAGTCCCCAGAGGGAGAGATAGGAAACACCCTGGAACTACATGGCAGCCCCACTCCCCAGAGGGAGAGAAAGGAAACATCCTGGAACTACATGGCAGCCCCAGTCCCCAGAGGGAGAGAAAGGAAACACCCAGGAACTACATGGCAGCCCCAGTCCCCAGCACCCAGAGGGAGAGAAAGGAAACACACTGGAACTACAAGGCAGCCCCAGTTCCCAGAGGGAGAGAAAGGAAACACCCAGGAACTACATGGCAGCCCCAGTCCTCAGAGGAAGAGAAAGGAAACACCCTGGAACTACATGGCAGCCCCATTCCCCAGAGGAAGAGAAAGGAAACACCCTGGAACTACAAGGCAGCCCCAGTCCCTAGAGGAAGAGAAAGGAGAACCCATGGAACTACATGGCAGCCCCAGTCCCCAGCACCCAGAGGGAGAGAAAGGAAACACCCAGGAACTACATGGCAGCCCCAGTCCCCAGAGGAAGAGAAAGGAAACACCCTGGAACTACATGGCAGCCCCAGTCCCCAGAGGAAGAGAAAGGAAACACCCAGGAACTACAAGGCAGCCCCAGTCCCCAGAGGGAGATAAAAGAAACACCCTGGAACTACAAGGCAGCCCCAGTCCCCAGAGGGAGAGAAAGGAAACACCCTGGAACTACATGGCAGCCCCAGTCCCCAGAGAGAGAGAAAGGAAACACCCAGGAACTACATTGCAGCCCCAGTCCCCAGCACCCAGAAGGAGAGAAAGGAAACACCCTGGAACTACATGGCAGCCCCAGTCCCCAGAGGGAGAGAAAGGAAACACCCTGGAACTACATGGCAGCCCCAGTCCCCAGAGGGAGAGAAAGGAAACACCCTGGAACTACAAGGCAGCCCCAGTCCCCAGAGGGAGAGAAAGGAAACACCCAGGAACTACATGACAGCCCCAGTCCCCAGAGGGAGAGAAAGGAAACATCCTGGAACTACATGGCAGCCCCAGTCCCCAGAGGGAGAGAAAGGAAACACCCTGGAACTACAAGGCAGACCCAGTCCCCAGAGGGAGAGAAAGGAAACATCCTGGAACTACATGGCAGCCCCAGTCCCCAGAGGGAGAGAAAGGAAACACCCTGGAACTACAAGGCAGCCCCAGTCCCCAGAGGGAGAGAAAGGAAACACCCAGGAACTACATGGCAGCCCCAGTCCCCAGAGGAAGAGAAAGGAAACACCCTGGAACTACAAGGCAGCCCCAGTCCCCAGAGGGAGAGAAAGGAAACACCCAGGTACTACATGGCAGCCCCAGTCCCCAGAGGGAGAGATAGGAAACACCCTGGAACTACATGGCAGCCCCACTCCCCAGAGGGAGAGAAAGGAAACATCCTGGAACTACATGGCAGCCCCAGTCCCCAGAGGGAGAGAAAGGAAACACCCAGGAACTACATGGCAGCCCCAGTCCCCAGCACCCAGAGGGAGAGAAAGGAAACACACTGGAACTACAAGGCAGCCCCAGTTCCCAGAGGGAGAGAAAGGAAACACCCAGGAACTACATGGCAGCCCCAGTCCTCAGAGGAAGAGAAAGGAAACACCCTGGAACTACATGGCAGCCCCATTCCCCAGAGGAAGAGAAAGGAAACACCCTGGAACTACAAGGCAGCCCCAGTCCCTAGAGGAAGAGAAAGGAGAACCCATGGAACTACATGGCAGCCCCAGTCCCCAGCACCCAGAGGGAGAGAAAGGAAACACCCAGGAACTACATGGCAGCCCCAGTCCCCAGAGGAAGAGAAAGGAAACACCCTGGAACTACATGGCAGCCCCAGTCCCCAGAGGAAGAGAAAGGAAACACCCTGGAACTACATGGCAGCCCCAGTCCCCAGAGGGAGAGAAAGGAAACACCCAGGAACTACAAGGCAGCCCCAGTCCCCAGAGGGAGATAAAAGAAACACCCTGGAACTACAAGGCAGCCCCAGTCCCCAGAGGGAGAGAAAGGAAACACCCTGGAACTACATGGCAGCCCCAGTCCCCAGAGAGAGAGAAAGGAAACACCCAGGAACTACATTGCAGCCCCAGTCCCCAGCACCCAGAAGGAGAGAAAGGAAACACCCTGGAACTACAAGGCAGCCCCAGTCCCCAGCACCCAGACTGGGGCTGCCTGTCCTACATTGCTCACTCACAAACTTATCTACTCACTCATGGTCATTAGTGCCATCTTTATTCATCTTCACCATCATATTACACATATGTAAGGTATCACAGCAGACTCCGCAGTACGTTAGTAACCAATCTTTGACCTTGAGAACTAGCACTGACCTTGTCCCAGGTGAGGTCGCCGACCTCCTGGTTGTGTGTGAACTCGAGGTATGCTGTCCACTTGAGTCGGTGCTGGGCATTCTCAATGAACGGTGTACTCAGCAGCTTGCTTGAGTTCTCCTCAGGACCATCTGCGAATGAAGACAACAAATGGAAACAGCAACTACAGACCATGGCTTGAAGGCTACCGACCATGGCTTGAAGGCTACAGACCATGGCTTGAAGGCTACAGACCATGGCTTGAAGGCTACAGACCATGGCTTGAAGGCTACAGACAATGGCTTGAAGGCTACAGACAATGGCTTGAAGGCTACAGACCATGGCGTGAAGGCTACAGACCATGGCTTGAAGGCTACAGACCATGGCTTGAAGGTTACAGACCATGGCTTGAAGGCTACAGACCATGGCTTGAAGGCTACAGACCATAGCTTGAAGGCTACAGAGCATGGCTTGAAGGCTAAGAGAAGTCATAAAGTGTGGTCTGGTGAAGACACCAACAACTCCATGGCTTGAAGGCTACAGACCATGGCTTGAAGGCTACAGAGCATGGCTTGAAGGCTACAGAGCATGACTTAAAGGCTACAGACCATGGCTTGAAGGCTACAGACCATGGCTTGAAGGCTACAGAGCATGGCTTGAAGGCTACAGAACATGACTTGAAGGCTACAGAGCATGGCTTGAAGGCTACAGACCATGGCTTGAAGGCTACAGACCATGGCTTGAAGGCTACAGAGCATGGCTTGAAGGCTACAGAGCATGGCTTGAAGGCTACAGACCATGGCTTGAAGACTACAGAGCATGGCTTGAAGGCTACAGAGCATGGCTTGAAGGCTAAGAGAAGTCATAAAGTGTGGTCTGGTGAAGACACCAACAACTCCATGGCTGGTATCTAACTGAAGATGTCTACGTATGAAACAGGTTCATGGTCACAAAACACAACAATGACCTCAAGATGCTGTCAAATGGAGACAGACGTCATGTAAAGCCTTTCAAATATGTTCTATCCACATCGATTTGTATAGTAAATGTGTACTTGTTTTAATGGAGAGCAGCTGATTTTAGATGTCTATTTATATGGAAACAGTTAATTTGATTGCATATTTTTGCTCAACCCAAATTACATGATTGTTATTGATGTTTGGTGACACAAATGTTGGTTAGTTATTTAGCAAAACTTTTGAATCATTGAAAATAACTGAAATCAATGATTTCTTTGGGTGATTCAAAGCACTGCATTAAATCGTAACCCTCTAGTGATGTGGATGGTTTCCTTACTTGTTCATGGGGTAAGACCACAGTTGATCTTCCTGTTTATTGTTTCACACGAATGTAGGGCGTATTAAATTGCGATATGTGAATTTAAAGAATTCATATGATGTGACATAAGTGCAATTGAGCAGGCATATTCACAGGTTTGTTTGTAGAAGCTATTGGCTGTGAAATGGTGCATTTTTTTTAGAGTTTAAAAGGCGGAGGGATTTATGGGAATTGTTCTGCTATGGGCCACGTGGGCGCATGAATACAAGGCTATTTTTGTCAAAATTGATGGGCATCGCACGTCGGGGCGTTTTAAAAGAGCTGGAGGTATGTGATTTTGATAAAACTTGGTCAGCATATCAATGAGATGATGGCAGATGCTGTGAAAAAGTTTCAGAATTTTTAGTGGTCACGTTTTCTTATAATCTAACAAAACGTTAACATGGCCACCAATGCAATTTTCAACTGTGGTCTGACTCCAAATAGACGGAAGTCGGGGTCACAAACACGGTTATAAAATGTTGACATGCTTATGTTTTGGTCGTTGTTATTAGCTTAATTGGGGATATTACACGTAATTTGGATGAAATTATTAGTTTGTTATAACAAATTTCTTATAATTTTTATAATTTGCAATTATGATAATATAATTAGGGCTCATATTTTGGAAAATAAATAAATAAATAAAAACGGTTGCTAACCTATCCCATGTTGTGTGTGTTTGACTTAGACAATTGTCGGTGTCAGACTGGATAATATTATATTATTATATGTATGTTATAGATTCCATCTAGTGAACAAGATCATTACTGGTTAAACGCCGCTACTATTTAAACTGTTTAACAGTCTCCCTTAGGAGGTGTCTTATAACCGATCTACTAAATATAAAACATGTCAAATAAATGTACATTTTAGTTTTGTACTATAACGTTTGATGTGCACGAGCTGATATATTGCGCAAGTTGATGTTTAATATGATATTTCATTGCTAATAAATACAATTTTTTTTTTCATATGCTAAAATAGCATTATAGAACTTGTGGTAAGCTAAAAGTGTACAATAAGCAATTTTTAATATCAACAATAACTGTTGCCTTTCCAAAATGTCTATTCACCACATATCAATACCAATTTCATGTTGTGTGCAGTACTTTGCAACCCTAACCGTAGCTAACCCCATATTTAGCTAACCACACGCCTGGCTAACCCCATCTCTAGCTAGCCCCATCCCTAGCTAACCATAACTCTGAAGTGGTTAACATAAGATATAATCATTCCCATAGGCACAGGTTGATAGGAAAAGTGAACAGTTTGCTTGGAAAAGGCAGACAGCAGTAGCAATCACGAACATCATGATACAGATCGGATGCCAAAATGGAAAATTAGCGAAAATTAGGGGGTATGACATAAGTATGTGACGGAACAGGTAACCATTTTGGACTAGAGCGATCATTGGTGATATTTGTCTTGTGGCCCAGTGCGTTAGCAACATTGTGTAACAAATTTAGACAGAATAGTTGTATTTTGGTTGTGTCACACCCACTGGAAGCACTGCGTAGATCAGCATTTTCAAACCTGGCCGCGACTGGCATCTGGTTATGCGATACCCTTTTATGGTGGCGTATCGAAATCAAGCCGTTCGCCTTGTATCTTATCAACTAGAAGTATGAAAGCAGTCACATAAACAATAAAATTGGACAAACCTGAATCATTGGAATTTACCCTAAATCCTGTTAAATGTGAAAAATGTCAAATTTTCTTACAAAGTTATGCCACGTTTGGTTTAAAATCAAGCAATTATATGAATAATAATTTAAAAATAAACTCATTAGTATATTCAAAGGGACAGTAAGCAGGCTTCATTGGTTCGCAGTGCTATGTAAATCTAGTGTACATGATCTATGATTTATCAAGTGTTAAAATCGACCTATAATTAAATTATGTGACTGATTTTCAGCTAATAATACGGACAAAGCATTGTTTAGATTTGGCTGTCAAACAAATAATAATGACTTGACAAGTAGGAGTGTTCCATAATGTGTCTACATATACACTGTGCCGCAACTTGATATAAAATTTGACACTTTCTGAAACAAACAAATTCCCTATTTGGGGTAAGACCACAGTTGATCTTCCTGTTTATTGTTTCACACGAATGTAGGGCGTATTAAATTGCGATATGTGAATTTAAAGAATTCATATGATGTGACATAAGTGCAATTGAGCAGGCATATTCACAGGTTTGTTTGTAGAAGCTATTGGCTGTGAAATGGTGCATTTTTTTGAGAGTTTAAAAGGCGGAGGGATTTATGGGAATTGTTCTGCTATGGGCCACGTGGGCGCATGAATACAAGGCTATTTTTGTCAAAATTGATGGGCATCGCACGTCGGGGCGTTTTAAAAGAGCTGGAGGTATGTGATTTTGATAAAACTTGGTCAGCATATCAATGAGATGATGGCAGATGCTGTGAAAAAGTTTCAGAATTTTTAGTGGTCACGTTTTCTTATAATCTAACAAAACGTTAACATGGCCACCAATGCAATTTTCAACTGTGGTCTGACTCCTCATGGTGTTACTTATTTTAAATCAACAATACTACCTCATTGTGTCTGACTCTACCTCGCTGTGTCTGTTTATACTCCACTGTCTGATTCTACCTCACTGTGTCTGTTAATACTCCATTGTTTAATTCTACCTCATTGTGTCTGATACTTCATTGTTTTATTGTACTTCATTGTTTTATTATACTTCATTGTATCTGATACTACCTCACTGTGTCCCATACTAACTCACTGTGTCTGATACTAGCTCACTGTGTCCGATACTATTTCATTTTGTCCGATACTACCTCATTGTGTCTGATACTTCCTCACTGTGTCCGATACTACCTCACTGTTTGATACTACCTCACTGTCTGATACTACCTCACCGTGTCTGATACTACCTCATTGTGTCTGCTACTACCTCATCGTGTTTGATACCACCTCATTGTGTCTTATACCACCTCATTGTGTCTGATACTACCTTATTGTGTCCAATACTAGCTCAATGTGTCCGATACAACTTCATTGTGTCTGATCCTCCTCGTTGTGTCCGATACTACCTCGTTGTGTCCTATACTACCTCATTGTGTCTGATACTACCTCATTGTGTCTGATACTACCTCAATGTGTCTGATACTACCCAACTGACCCAACCAGGCCAACAGTGAGCAGGTGCGAAGAAATCCTGTGATATTCAATTATGAATCATGTTGAGAAACATCTTTCAAAAGATAGATATAACTTGTTGGCATCACTTTCACAGCGTTGTCTAACATCACTTTCACAGCGTTGTCTAACCTTCCTCTTCCACCTTGAATCCAAACTCATCGTAGCGGTAGTCAAGTTGACCCGTTGCATCCTCAGGCTGAAAGCACACACATGGAGGAGAATCATCTGTCAAATGACCATCAACAACAACCATCTGTGACCAAGCGAGATTGACCTATGCATCATCCAGCAATAAAAATAAAATGGTAATGAATTACACTACTTTTAATGGTAAAGGTATGGAAATGTACAATACAGTTATATATTGTGTAATTTAGATTTTTTAAATACAATTTAGTCGATATCTGAAAACAGCTGTTGTCCATCAACGGTGCGGCAGGTGATGTACAGGATGAAATCAATACTGCCATGAGACACGAATAATGAACAGGATGAAATCAATACTGCCATGAGACACGAATAATGAAAAGGATGAAATCAATACTGCCATGAGACATGAATAATGAACAGGATGAAATCAATACTGCCATGAGACACGAATAATGAACAGGATGAAATCAATACTGCCATGAGACATGAATAATGAACAGGATGAAATCAATACTGCCATGAGACATGAATAATGAACAGGATGAAATCAATACTGTCATGAGACATGAATAATGAACAGGATGAAATCAATACTGCCATGAGACATGAATAATGAACAGGATGAAATCAATACTGCCATGAGACATGAATAATGAACAGGATGAAATCAATACTGCCATGAGACACGAATGAACAGGATGAAATCAATACTGCCATGAGACACGAATAATGAACAGGATGAAATCAATACTGCCATGAGACATGAATAATGAACAGGATGAAATCAATACTGTCATGAGACACGAATGAACAGGATGAAATCAATACTGCCATGAGACACGAATAATGAACAGGATGAAATCAATACTGCCATGAGACACGAATAATGAACAGGATGAAATCAATACTGCCATGAGACATGAATAATGAACAGGATGAAATCAATACTGCCATGAGACACGAATAATGAACAGGATGAAATCAATACTGCCATGAGACATGAATAATGAACAGGATGAAATCAATACTGCCATGAGACATGAATAATGAACAGGATGAAATCAATACTGTCATGAGACATGAATAATGAACAGGATGAAATCAATACTGCCATGAGACATGAATAATGAACAGGATGAAATCAATACTGCCATGAGACATGAATAATGAACAGGATGAAATCAATACTGCCATGAGACACGAATGAACAGGATGAAATCAATACTGCCATGAGACACGAATAATGAACAGGATGAAATCAATACTGCCATGAGACATGAATAATGAACAGGATGAAATCAATACTGTCATGAGACACGAATGAACAGGATGAAATCAATACTGCCATGAGACACGAATAATGAACAGGATGAAATCAATACTGCCATGAGACATGAATAATGAACAGGATGAAATCAATACTGCCATGAGACATGAATAATGAACAGGATGAAATCAATACTGCCATGAGACATGAATAATGAACAGGATGAAATCAATACTGCCATGAGACATGAATAATGAACAGGATGAAATCAATACTGTCATGAGACGCGAATGAACAGGATGAAATCAATACTGCCATGAGACACGAATAATGAACAGGATGAAATCAATACTGTCATGAGACATGAATAATGAACAGGATGAAATCAATACTGTCATGAGACACGAATAATGAACAGGATGAAATCAATACTGTCATGAGACGCGAATGAACAGGATGAAATCAATACTGTCATGAGACACGAATAATGAACAGGATGAAATCAATACTGCCATGAGACACGAATGAACAGGATGAAATCAATACTGTCATGAGACACGAATAATGAACAGGATGAAATCAATACTGTCATGAGACACGAATGAACAGGATGAAATCAATACTGTCATGAGACACAAATGAACAGGATGAAATCAATACTGTCATGAGACACGAATGAACAGGATGAAATCAATACTGTCATGAGACACAAATGAACAGGATGAAATCAATACTGTCATGAGACACGAATAATGAACAGGATGAAATCAATACTGCCATGAGACACAAATGAACAGGATGAAATCAATACTGCCATGAGACACGAATAATGAACAGGATGAAATCAATACTGTCATGAGACAAGAATAATAAACAGGATGAAATCAATACTGTCATGAGACACGAATGAACAGGATGAAATCAATACTGCCATGAGACATGAATGAACAGGATGAAATCAATACTGTCATGAGACACGAATGAACAGGATGAAATCAGTACTGTCATGAGACACAAATGAACAGGATGAAATCAATACTGCCATGAGACACGAATAATGAACAGGATGAAATCAATACTGTCATGAGACACGAATAATGAACAGGATGAAATCAATACTGCCATGAGACACAAATGAACAGGATGAAATCAATACTGCCATGAGACACGAATAATGAACAGGATGAAATCAATACTGTCATGAGACAAGAATAATGAACAGGATGAAATCAATACTGTCATGAGACACGAATGAACAGGATGAAATCAATACTGCCATGAGACACGAATGAACAGGATGAAATCAATACTGCCATGAGACACGAATGAACAGGATGAAATCAGTACTGTCATGAGACACAAATGAACAGGATGAAATCAATACTGCCATGAGACACGAATAATGAACAGGATGAAATCAATACTGTCATGAGACACGAATAATGAACAGGATGAAATCAATACTGCCATGAGACACAAATGAACAGGATGAAATCAATACTGCCATGAGACACGAATAATGAACAGGATGAAATCAATACTGTCATGAGACAAGAATAATGAACAGGATGAAATCAATACTGTCATGAGACACGAATGAACAGGATGAAATCAATACTGCCATGAGACACGAATGAACAGGATGAAATCAATACTGCCATGAGACACGAATGAACAGGATGAAATCAGTACTGTCATGAGACACAAATGAACAGGATGAAATCAATACTGCCATGAGACACGAATAATGAACAGGATGAAATCAATACTGTCATGAGACACGAATAATGAACAGGATGAAATCAATACTGCCATGAGACACAAATGAACAGGATGAAATCAATACTGCCATGAGACACGAATAATGAACAGGATGAAATCAATACTGTCATGAGACAAGAATAATGAACAGGATGAAATCAATACTGTCATGAGACACGAATGAACAGGATGAAATCTATACTGCCATGAGACACGAATGAACAGGATGAAATCAATACTGCCATGAGACACGAATGAACAGGATGAAATCAGTACTGTCATGAGACACAAATGAACAGGATGAAATCAATACTGCCATGAGACACGAATAATGAACAGGATGAAATCAATACTGCCATTAGACACAAACGAACAGGATGAAATCAATACTGCCATTAGACACAAACGAACAGGATGAAATCAATACTGCCATTAGACACAAACGAACAGGATGAAATCAATACTGTCATGAGACACAAATGAACAGGATGAAATCAATACTGCCATGAGACACAAATGAACAGGATGAAATCAGTACTGTCATAAGACACAAATGAACAGGATGAAATCAATACTGCCATGAGACACGAATAATGAACAGGATGAAATCAATACTGTCATGAGACAAGAATAATGAACAGGATGAAATCAATACTGTCATGAGACACGAATGAACAGGATGAAATCAATACTGCCATGAGACACGAATGAACAGGATGAAATCAATACTGCCATGAGACACGAATGAACAGGATGAAATCAGTACTGTCATGAGACACAAATGAACAGGATGAAATCAATACTGTCATGAGACACGAATAATGAACAGGATGAAACCAATACTGCCATGAGACACAAATGAACAGGATGAAATCAATACTGTCATGAGACGCAAATGAACAGGATGAAATCAATACTGCCATGAGACACGAATGAACAGGATGAAATCAGTACTGTCATGAGACACAAGTGAACAGGATGAAATCAATACTGTCATGAGACACGAATAATGAACAGGATGAAATCAATACTGCCATGAGACACAAATGAACAGGATGAAATCAATACTGTCATGAGACACAAATGAACAGGATGAAATCAATACTGCCATGAGACACGAATAATGAACAGGATGAAATCAATACTGCCATTAGACACAAACGAACAGGATGAAATCAATACTGCCATTAGACACAAACGAACAGGATGAAATCAATACTGCCATTAGACACAAACGAACAGGATGAAATCAATACTGTCATGAGACACAAATGAACAGGATGAAATCAATACTGCCATGAGACACAAATGAACAGGATGAAATCAATACTGCCATTAGACACAAACGAACAGGATGAAATCAATACTGTCATGAGACACGAATAATGAACAGGATGAAATCAATACTGCCATGAGACACAAATGAACAGGATGAAATCAATACTGCCATGAGACACGAATAATGAACAGGATGAAATCAATACTGCCATGAGACACAAATGAACAGGATGAAATCAATACTGCCATGAGACACAAATGAACAGGATGAAATCAATACTGTCATGAGACACAAATGAACAGGATGAAATCAATACTGTCATGAGACACAAATGAACAGGATGAAATCAATACTGTCATGAGACACAAATGAACAGGATGAAATCAATACCGTCATGAGACACAAATGAACAGGATGAAATCAATACTGCCATGAGACACAAATGAACAGGATGAAATCAATACTGTCATGAGACACAAATGAACAGGATGAAATCAATACTGTCATGAGACACAAATGAACAGGATGAAATCAATAATGTCATGAGACACGAATAATGAACAGGATGAAATCAATACTGCCATGAGACACAAATGAACAGGATGAAATCAATACTGCCATGAGACACGAATAATGAACAGGATGAAATCAATACTTCCATGAGACACAAATGAACAGGATGAAATCAATACTGTCATGAGACACAAATGAACAGGATGAAATCAATACTGCCATGAGACACAAATGAACAGGATGAAATCAATACTGTCATGAGACACAAATGAACAGGATGAAATCAATACTGTCATGAGACACAAATAAACAGGATGAAATCAATACTGTCATAAGACACGAATAATGAACAGGATGAAATCAATACTGCCATGAGACACAAATGAACAGGATGAAATCAATACTGCCATGAGACACGAATAATGAACAGGATGAAATCAATACTGCCATGAGATACAAATGAACAGGATGAAATCAATACTGTCATGAGACACAAATGAACAGGATGAAATCAATACTGCCATGAGACACAAATGAACAGGATGAAATCAATACTGTCATGAGACACAAATGAACAGGATGAAATCAATACTGTCATGAGACACAAATGAACAGGATGAAATAAATACTGTCATGAGACACAAATGAACAGGATGAAATCAGTACTGTCATAAGACACAAATGAACAGGATGAAATCAATACTGCCATGAGACACGAATAATGAACAGGATGAAATCAATACTGTCATGAGACAAGAATAATGAACAGGATGAAATCAATACTGTCATGAGACACGAATGAACAGGATGAAATCAATACTGCCATGAGACACAAATAAACAGGATGAAATCAATACTGCCATGAGACACGAATGAAGTTTTCAACTTGCTATATACAAGAAAATGCTACTATGATTCACTGATTCCATGATAACCAACAAAGCAGCATCAAGGAGAAGTAAAAGCCAGACATCTACAATCGGAGTGAGTGCATAAGATATACTTACAGGGTTACTGAGTTTGTGCAGAATGTCCTGCGGCCACATGGAGGGGGTGAGGGCAGAGAACGGACCCCCGGGGGTAGGGTTGAAGTCAGACCCTCCTGATGATGATGTGTGCTTTGTGGTGGCAGAGACACTGACCCCGTCTCCAGTCGATCCAGTAGGTGGGGCATCATCCTCATCCTCCGACAGTGTCTCAGCTAGAATAATGTTTACAATGAGTAATTGTCACTTAATGAGCATGTGTATTTATTCTAATATTTAATAACTTAATTGAAGAATATTTTAATTCCTTACCCTGAAATAAAAAATATACATTTTTCACAAAACATGTCATCAGATCTAAATCAACAATACAAATAGTACTTAACAATTGTGATTATAGAATATTACTGGTACATGCATTCAAAATGACAGCCATCTTTAACCCATATCAACAAATCCAGAATTCATATCTAGTGGACCTGCTAGTGGCATAACGGGATAAACTACTGCAATTGTAGTTGGTGTGAAATAGGTCAGACTTATTCATGCAGCAACGTTATGGTGCAATTACATAACTAGTGTAATAAAATATGACAACAACAAGTCACAATTTGATTGATTCTACAATACAATCAATGTAGACAATAGTATATCAAACTAAACGAAAATATAATTGAAAACTAATCCTAATTATCACATCAAAAATAAACCATTTTCTAACTTTATTAATCATTTCATTATGATAAAGTTCATAAAATACATACTAGTGAACGATTGTATATTAACATAAATATAATAGTTTTGTTTTTATTAATTTCATAATGCTTAACTGTTCTGCATGTTGTGATGTGTCATGATTGTTAAAAAAAAAAATTTTTAATCAGATTTTTTTAATTTAAATCAGATTTGTTTTCTTTTTATTTAAAAAAAAAAGAAATCTGGTATATAGACATTTATATAGACGTTTATATATATATAAACTCTTTCAAACGTGTTCTATTCAAATCAATTTGGGTACTTGTCTTAACAGAGAGTACATGATTTTTGCTTATATAAACTTAAATAATTATAACATAGTTTGATTTACAACAGCAACAAAATTGTTGTTTTAAAATACATGCATAATAATATATTTTATTTGATGCAACGGCAGATCTAATGTAAAATTGTTCGTGGCACTCATTGGGATGAATCCACCCATTAGAAGATGTCCACAAGGCCTCACCCCCTGTAGTGGCATAATCTGTCTTGGAAAGGAAAGGGTGCTGTGTGTCTGTGGCTGTAGCCCTGATAATTATTGCTGAGAGGGTGGATTAGCACCTGTCCAGGGCTCTGCCTATTCTAAGGGTCTCTAACCAGACTGCAAACTGGTACAGTATTAGTCTGTTGCCCAGGCTGTCTCACTTCAGTCAACATACTGAATTGGTAACAACTAGCACAAGCTCTAAGTGGACTTTAACTCAGGGAGTCTGAATTGAAAAAAATACATCCTCTGGAAGACAAGTTTGTGTGGCTTCACTGCATTCAGAAAGGGAATAGCTCAAACATACACAAAACTGTGTTGATCTCGATGCTTGTAAACAATTATTTGTGTGAAATTCATATAAATCAGTGATTAAAAAAATTGGAAATAAAAAATCATAAATCAATGATTTTTTGGGGTGATTTAAATCAAATGATTTAAATCAAACAACTCTGTGTGTTGTGATGCGATGCATTGTGATGTGTTGTGATGACTGCAAAATAAACATGTAAGTATCAGTAAGAAGTTTTCCATTATATTTGTCATAATGGAGACATCTGAGACATTTAAATATAGTATTTATTATTAATATGAATATTGGCACCACAGAAATGAACTGAAATTAGCCAGGTTTTAATTAAATAACAGATTCAGAACTCCATCAAATTGTTCCATATCAACTTTGTTGCATGCATTTAAAAAATAACGCATTAAACTGTGGCAGTGGTCAATGAACTTGCCTTTAGCATCGCATATTGATTGTTATTAGCATGAGGAATAGTAAGGATTGTTGCTGGATACATGGAATATAACTGTGCAGGCAGCATTTCTGTAGTGTTGGTGTGGGTTGGCGCATTTAAGCATGCTCCGTAGCACGGCGGTTAGTGACCGCTCCCGGCTGTGAGCAGTCAGCCATTTTTTGTCGAAAGAATAAATTTGTGTGATATACTACAACTTCCTCAAATCTATCACAGTCATTCTCTGTCGATGACGACTTGATACCATTGCCACTGCTGCTTTAGTGAGCATCTAATTTACTTTGCTCTCTTTTTCCTTGGATTGTGCATTATCGATATTTCACACAATCGTGCAGTGGGTTTGCTATCGAATCCTCTTAACAAACAGTGCTGTGTACAAAAGATGTGCTGGTTGGTCTAACACTATACATGTGAACGACTGAACATGATGCTTGTCCAAGTCCCATTAAATGTCAAAATATAGAATGTTTAGGTCTGATTATTTTCAATGAAATATAAATTTGGTGTAATTGAAATGTTTAAATGTAATAGCGCAGTAATAGCTCAATTACTATTACTTTGCTTTCTATTAGTACTATTACATTGCATTTTATTCCATCTATTACTATTACTTGAACAACTGTAATTGTTACTATTACTATTACATATTACTATTACCCCAGGCCCGTACAACACCCAAATCGCAAACAGTCACAATTAGCGATAATAACATAATGAGGTCCATGAACCCCACTTCCCAATTACAATTAGTTAGTCGTTTTGGCTGACAGAGCCGGCTGGTACTGGTTGCATACATGGATGGTTCGGCCCATGCAAAGTGAAAAGACTTCGCGGTTCACCAGTCGCGTTTTGGTTGATTCGGCCATGGGCCCAACCCTTTATGGGCCGAAACATCGAACACCCCAACCCAAGTCCAAGGGGCCCCCACGCCCAGTATGCAGCTAGTATATCATGTCTGTGAGATAATGAGTAATATCTACCTGTTTTATCCTAGATGTGGTAGCATTGGACTCTTAATAAGGTAAACAAACACAATACAATTCTCACGAATGTCGGACAACATCAATTCCCAGCACCGGTACGTAACACCAACACCCAGGCCACACATCTTATTTTCATGCTAACACGGTGTCATAGTCATAGATAAATATTAAATGTCACACTATTTACCGTGCACTCGTTTGGAGCTATATCCGTCCGGTGTTCCCACCCCGAACACCGATTTTGCTAGCTCCATAGTGTCAGAGGATCAACAGAATTTCGGCGAAAACATCTTAAACCACCCAGCCGCCACCCGCAGTTTTCACGCCACAAAAAATTAATAATATTTACAACAACATCACAGCGAAGTATCCATCCGCACCATGTTAAGCAATCTCACAATCCTACACAGCGAATACATTTTCCACACGTTGTACTATGCTATGCAAATGTTCAAAGGCAGTACATTTATTTTGCTAAAGTATCTCTAGTTTCCATTGCAAGTTGGAAAGTTACTGTATTTCTTTCGTAGCGCGTATTGATGTTTTGTAAACAAAATAAACACAACGTCCTATTTCCGTTTCCGTGAGACTATTGCCCACGTCACGCAAAAGACTGTAGTGTCCTCTAGCGAATGCATTGTCATTCAACCCTGTTATGCCATCTGGCGAATGTTCATAACAGCGCTGTTAATCGCGTTCTTCCGACAGGTGGCAGTATTAACCATATAATGGCGTCATTTGGTCACGAGGCGGCGCCACTGTTGTGACTACATCGCCACTCAAACCGGTGGAAGCCGATCACTTAACCTAAAACCCGCCATACACATGCCGATTGTTCAGTTGCCAACATGTTGGCAACACAAGTGCAGTAGTCACGTGCAGGTTCTCCACAAAAAACCCGCCAGAAACATACAGATTCTTCAGTTGCCAACATGTTGGCGATTACTTTCAGTTGACAACTCAATGTAGTCGTTATGTGTATGTTCTCCACCAACAGTTACTATCACTTTTTGTGGAAATTTAGCAACTAAAAAATCGGTCGGCTGACGGTCGACCGATAGGTTGTTGTCGGCAGACAAGTTGTTGGCGACTAAAAGTCGATATGTGTATGGAGGGTTTTAAGCCCGCCAAATATATACCGATTGTTTTGAAAAATCGGTCGGTCGGCCGATGGATAGTTGTCAGCAGACAAACTGTTGGCGACTAAAAAAGGTACGTTCTTATATAGCGCGGTATCCAGTCCTTGGGACTGTTTAAAGTGCTTTACACTGCACCCTCTGGCAGACCTGTTCATTCCAACGCCATTTCGACTTCTCTGGGAAGCATTCAGCGAACAGTCGAAGTGTGTATGGCGGGCTTCACACCATCCTTCACGAGGATGTCGAGTTGGTACTCAGTTGGTACTCAGTTGGGGATTTCTGATCCCGAGACCTTCATATATTTTTTTTTATTGTTCACTAATTGTATATTATTCTAATTGATTAATTGATATTTAATAATTTATCTTTTTTATTATTATTTCTTAGTTAAATGTATCTATTGGCAATTTTTATATTATATATTATTATTATTATTATAATATATATATATATATATATATATATATATATATATATATATATATATATATATATATATATATATATATTACTTACTTATGTCATCCACTTAATGTGGTGACGTGATGATTTGCTCCCAGAGGTTTCGGTTCTTCATTGCCGCTATTATATTTGCCCTGCTGAGGTTCGTGTCTTTCTCTGGTATGTTTTGTAGAGTAGTTGTTGGTCGACCTCTTCTCCGAGGGCCATCTGGCTTCCAGAGCAGGACTTTGTTGGCTGCTTCGCCATGACGCATCACATGACCTGCCAGACAAAGACGCCATTGTCTCACGATGGTAGTGATCCATGGGAGGGAGCCGTACAGTTCTTGGTTGGTCGTGCGGTGGCGCCATGACACATTTGGAGTTTTCTGCAGCATTCTTGTGTAGGTGATATCCAGTGCATTTTCTACTGATTGTGTTAGTGACCACGAATCGCATCAATATATCAGGATCGGTTAAACCGTCGTCCTGAATATCTTCAGTTTGGTCTGCAGGTGGGCGCTCTTAAAACTTTGTCAAGGGCGTGAACGGCTGCCCATGCCTGGGCTTTTCTGCACTGGCTGTCATGCTGAGAGTTTGTGTAGGATCCGAGATATTTAAAATCCTCTACTCTCTCAATTTGACTCCCATCTGATGAGTGAACGCTATATCATTAGCAGACGGGTTGATATGCATGTACTTTGTTTTGCTTGGGTTGAGAAATAATATATATATAATTATATATATATATATATATATATATATATATATATATATATATATATATATATATATATATATATATATATATATATATATATATATATATATATATATATATATATATATATATATATATATGAAAAAACTAACTTTATAATAAACTTTAATAACAATAATAAACTATATTTATACATTCATATCCAGAGTAAAACTATGTTCAGGATATATATATATATATGTATATATATATATATATATATATATATATATATATATATATATATATATATATATATGAAAAAAATAACTTTATCATAAACTTTAATAACAATAATAAACTATATGTATACATTCATATCCAGAGTAACACTATGTTCAGGATATATATATATATATATATATATATATATATATATATAATTATATTAAGTCTTTTATTGTCAAATGTAAACACTTCTTAACATAGTGTTACTCTGGATATGAATGTATAAATATAGTTTATTATTGTTATTAAAGTTTATTATAAAGTTAGTTTTTTCACCACCAAGTAGTTACGCACATGGACTACGATTCTTTCGCTGCACCCAGGTTTAAATTGATAGTGGCTTTGTTGGCAGCTTTGTTGGCAGCTCTGTTCAAGTTGATGGAGTCAAACAAATAATGCGTGTACCATTTCACGTGTAAAACAGGCAACATGCCATGATATGTAACATTGATTAACTCACTAACATATGTGATGTATTCCTTGTTGTAAAAACACGCTTTCAGATGTTTATATGTTTCATATGTATTTCAGATCTAATATGCATACATGGATTCAAAGTCTAAATTCAGTGCAACCTGTCAAGTCTCACAACTTGTTATGTACGTTAGTTATAACCTGTCAAGTCTCACAACTTGTTACGTACGTTAGTTATAACCTATCAAGTCTCACAACTTGTTATGTACATTAGTTATAACCTATCAAGTCTCACAATGTGTTATGTACGTTAGTTATAACTTATCAAGTCTCACAATTTGTTATGTACGTTAGTTATAACCTATCAAGTCTCACAACTTGTTATGTACGTTAGTTATAACCTGTCAAGTATCACAACTTGTTATGTACGTTAGTTATAACCTGTCAAGTCTCACAACTTGTTATGTACGTTAGTTATAACCTGTCAAGTCTCACAACGTGTTATGTACGTTAGTTATAACCTGTCAAGTCTCACAACTTGTTATGTACATTAGTTATAACCTGTCAAGTCTCACAACTTGTTATGTACGTTAGTTATAACCTGTCAAGTCTCACAACTTGTTACGTACGTTAGTTATAACCTATCAAGTCTCACAACTCGGTATATACATTAGTTGTAACCTATCAAGTCTCACAATGTGTTATGTACGTTAGTTATAACCTGTACGTTATGCGTTATGTACGTTAGTTATAACCTGTCAAGTCTCACAACTTGTTATGTACGTTAGTTATAACCTATCAAGTCTCACAACGTGTTATGTACGTTAGTTATAACCTATCAAGTCTCACAATTTGTTATGTACGTTAGTTATAACCTGTCAAGTCTCACAACGTGTTATGTACGTTAGTTATAACCTGTCAAGTCTCACAATTTGTTATGTACGTTAGTTATAACCTATCAAGTCTCACAATTTGTTATGTACGTTAGTTATAACCTATCAAGTCTCAAACTAAATTGCGTGATTTTTCTCAAATTCTGCTGCATGTTGCTAAAAAGAGAAACATCCTATACATATACATATACATATACATATACATATACATATACATATACATATACATATACATATACATATACATATACATATACATATACATATACATATACATATGGTGATGTGGGAAAATAGTGTTAGTCATTTGGCGACAAAACGGAATTTCGTTAATTGCATTTGACAAGGGCGATAATTAGAATGTGAGCATCAGTCGGACAACTACAAACATAACAATTACGTAATCAGTCGGTACTCGAATAACGAACATTGTTTCTCCTTACAATAATTTCAGACTTCTAGATACACTCAAATTGTCTCTAAAGTAAACATAATGTGCATTTATTTATTTATTTGTTTCTAGTAAGGCAGCTCCAAACACGGTATGAATGCCAACATAGCACGATCTCTGTCATATTTTGTTCACTATGTCTATATAATTGACAATCTATTTTAAAACGGCAATTAGGCCAGCGAGCACATCGACACGCCGTTCAACAAAGACGTCGTTGTCTGACGAGCCGGCGCCCGCCCGCTTTGTCTCGCAACCCGATAGCAGGTGATACGACGACACGTTAACGAAGACCGCCGCCTCGTCCAACGGTCGCTTGAAACAGTTTCCGGCTGACAAACTGCCACCGAAACCTCGATGCTATCTAGAATATCAAAACCTTCCTAAATTATACGTCAAACGTGACACCGCTAACTAGATCCGACATACCCCCCATTGTTATTGACATACCCCTATTGTTATTGACATATCCCCCATTGCCACAGACAATATATCGACGGTCGGCCAGATACTCTCTCTACACATGGATCTCCTCGCACGGTGTTGTCAGGCTAAGACTTGATACTTCTTATGGGGGTGCCGTAGGTTGTGTGACCTGCGCCCAACAACCACTTAGACGTACGTAACACAAGGAGGTGCGTTTGATAGGACGCATGTAATGTAATAGGTAAATAACAGGTAATTAACTCAATCACCACGATATATTAACCGCCTGACGTAGCTCGAGAAAGCTCGCTGTGCGCTGGTGTGGTCTTCCTCGGTCAGAAACCTGACGCACAAGGAGAACTGTTTACTTCTGGCGAAGGAAAATAATACTGGCATCCGGCTTCCTCTGTAAAAATATGTGTTTGGTTGGTAATTCATTTCGTATCTGTTATTTCCGTTGAGCGTGCGTACGTGCGTGAGTGCGTGCATGAGTGCGTGGGTGTGTGCATGGATGCGTGGGTGTGTGCATGCGTGAGTGCGTGGGTGCGTGCGTGGTGCATGCGTGGGTGAGTGCATGGGTGCGTGGGTGAGTGCGTGGGTATGTGCATGGGTGCGTGGGTGCGTGCGTGGGTGTGTGCATGGGTGCGTGCGTGGGTGTGTGCATGGGTGCGTGGGTGTGTGCGTGCGTGAGTGCGTGGGTGTTTGCGTAAGTGCGTGGGTGCGTGCGTGGTGCGTACGTGGGTGCGTGAGTGGTACGTGGGTGCGTCCGCTTATCTGCCCTTTGCCATACGTTGTTGCTGTCTGTATTTGTGTAACCTGTTATCCTATTTCTGTGACTTACGTTCCCAATCTCAGGACAGACTTCATCTTACATGACACATCTACACGTGTGCAACTCAGTGTTATGGTATACATACTTTTGGCGACCACACTGTGTTTTTTGTAGTGATTGAACGTCTCCCTTCACCCGAGGTTTTCCATATAATCTATCTATTTTTTATGACCGATTTACAGTTGCAAATGATAGCGCCCCCGTCAATCAATTATGCGAGACAGTTGTGCGTGTGTATGCGACCGTGCAGGCGCCAAGGGTAACCTCAATAGGAACACCATTTTAAAAGTGACACACGTTTTTCCCGTAATTAGTTTATCCGTGAACTTTTTATCGTAATTGTTGATACAATCAAATTACTGGAAGCAAACGTTACTCACCAACTCTAACGAAATCATAACTAACTGGTCGTGAATGTATTCACCAAGCGTGCACCGGTCGACCGAGTGTTGTCGCTAGGGAATGGACTCCACGCCCTACGACAGAAAGTAGCACGACTTTCTCGGTTTCCTAAGACAAACTTTTATTTTTCAGGTTTCATTTTCAGGTTCCAACATTTAAAGATTCGTTTACGTTTGGGTAATTGATGAATGGAAATTGATGAATTAATTACAGTTTCGTAAATCGCGGAATCGGTGTAACTTGGTAACATTTTAAGTCTTAGCCCCTCCCCACCCCACCCCCTTATATAAATGTTGCATCTAGATTTTCGAACAATAATAATTTTATTGAACATGTTCGTCGAGTTTCTTTTGAACGCCACTATTTGCGTTGACTCACTGCAGTGTTCAAGAACCACCCGTTGACTCACTGCAGTGTTCAAGAACCACCCGTTGCCTTCTTCTGAACAGTTTGTGTGAGTTGACGTTAGTAGTTGTCTTCTAAAAAAAGTATATTGAGTAAAGGTGTTGTCACTATGACTAATTTGTGGGTTATCAAAAATACCAAATATCGTATTATAAATATTACGTGGACACATGTTGTTTAAATTAATTATTGTAGTGTCTTTGAGCCATCAGAATACCGACATCGTTATGTCGACGTTTCAATATTGTTTATTTGGCCAGTTTTGGAGTTAAACAGAATCCAAGTTACTTTGGGGAAATGTGGGTGCCTGTACACTATTTTTGAAAGTGCCCACAACCATGTGTTAAATTTAGGTTTTAAATTATACTTAACAAGATTAAAAATAATTTCTATGTGTCAACTTGGGGAATAGTGAGTTGTTCGTTGTGAGCACAAGTTGGAGCTGTCGGTGTAAATGGAACGGCATCTAAACCTCCAGGGACGGACAGAACCATTTAGTTTTCACAGTGAAATTGCTATTTGTTTCCGGTGCAAGGCGGGTCACTTTGTTTATCCTCCTGTCTCAAGGCCTCATTTCGAGTGATGGATTCGCCACGACCGGATTGGCAGCTTCTTGTCGATTCCACGTCGGTCCTGTCTGTTTCGCCCGAGGCGGTGTCACGGACGCTCCAGCGATCATTAGACCCACCCGCCATCTATCTGTTTTTCTAAATTAGCCGCCGTCCACTTAGTGCGGGTAACGACCCTGTCAGTGCGCGCGCAATCCGTCGTCCTATTTAGCGAGCGCGATAAGATTGACCGGCCACCGTTGCCCATAATCGACGCCATTTAACCCAAACATAATAAAATTTCGCCGGCATTATTAACTCGCGATTTAATTAATCGTCGGTTAAAACGTCAGTCCGTTTACATTACGGAGTCACTTAGAGTGGTTGGCGGTCCATGGCTCGCCGTTCTCCCACGGTGCCTTACATAATGCGCTGGCAACGTGTCAAAACATCGCCGCCGGCCAAACAAGAAGCCAATTTGACGCTATCGATACACTCGCGAGTGTTTTTAATTTAATCGCGCATTTCGACTTTTAGTGCAGATGGGAACTTACGAAGTGCTCCTTTAGCTGACAATTCATTGGCAATGCATTGTTTATACATCGGTAGTGCATTGTTTATGCATTGGTAGTGCATTGTTTATACATCGGCAGTGCATTGTTTATACATCGGTAGTGCATTGTTTATACATTGGCAGTGTATTGACAGTGTATTGACATTGTATTGGCAGTGTATTGGCAGTGTATTGGCAATGTATTGGCAGTGTATTGGCAGTGTATTGACATTGTATTGGCAGTGTATTTAAAGTGTATTGGCAGTGTATTGGCAGTGTATTGGCAGTGTATTGACAGTGTATTGACAGTGTATTGCCAGTGTATTGTCTGTGTATTGGCAGTGTATTGGCTGTGTATTGGCAGTGTATTGACAGTGTATTGACTCTGTATTGGCAGTGTATTGACAGTGTATTGGCAGTGTATTGACAGTGTATTGACAGTGCATTACCATGCCGTGCATCGTGTACTGGTGTGTCCTCTAGTTTGATTGACTATTATAAGTTTTCATTTGGTTTGTAGATGTATGTCTCGATGTTTGCATGTGTGTGTGTGTGTGTGTGTGTGTGTGTGTGTGTGTGTGTGTGTGTGTGTGTGCGTGCGTGCGTGCGTGCGTGCGTGCGTGCGTGCGTGCGTGCGTGTGTGTGCGTGCGTGCGTGCGTGCGTGCGTGCGTGTGTGTGTGTGTGTGTGTGTGTGTGTGTGTGCGTGCGAGCGCGCGTGCGTGCGTGCGTGCGTGCGTGCGTGCGTGTGTGTGTGTGCACCATTGTGACTTTATCATTTTAAAAGTAGGGTAACATCGACGATACACAGTGTATTGCTTCTACACTAGTTCGTCCTCCATTTAAGCACCCGACAAAGCAAGCTCAATTGAAATAAATTATCTAAGGACACACATAAGAAATAAATTATCTAACGATATACTGATGCTTGTTGAATGCTACAGACGGTGGCTGTACTCGCTGTGACGACGTACTCGCTGTGACGACGTACTCGCTGTGACGACGTACTCGCTGTGACGACGTACTAGCTGTGACGACGTACTAGCTGTGACGACGTACTCGCTGTGACGACGTACTCGCTGTGACGACGTACTAGCTATGACGACGCACTCGCTGTGATGACGTACTCGCTGTGACGACTCACTCGCTGTGACGACGTACTCGCTGTGACGACGTACTCGCTGTGACGACGTACTCGCTGTGACGACGTACTCGCTGTGACGACGTACTCGCTGTGATGACGTACTCGCTGTGACGACGTACTCGCTGTGACGACTCACTCGCTGTGACGACGTACTCGCTGTGACGACGTACTCGCTGTGACGACGTAATCGCTGTGACGACGTACTCACGACGTACAAAGCGGGTACGGAGACTCGAGGAGCTGCGACAAGCAAGGACAATCTGTGGGTTGTGATAGTAAGTGCACCCGCATTGACCCCGCTGACTTCTCGCGCACGCACGCATTCCGACAGCCACTTATTCCGCTAATTTCGCGCAAATAAAGCCGCCCTGTTGCCTACGTCAGACGTCGTCCATAGTTGTGCGAATAATTTAATTTGACGGCTTTCGATCCGTGCCGAGATTGCGGTTTGCCGCTAGGATGGTCGTATTGTCGTTAGGGTTAGAAAGGTACACAGGCAAGGTTAGAGACGCCGTCTCAACCTGCTACACGACTGCCCTGACCCAGGCACGGGCACGATTCACTGAGTGTTGCCAGGTAAGAATCAACTATTAGGGTCGACGATTCTGCTAAGAGCCACTAGAGGCGGGCTGGTACCGAAGCTAGGTTGTAGACTGCCCCGGCACTAGCACTGGTCGCCGTCACCACTGTCCCATGCTTCGTGACAGGTCTGGTCAACACTGCAGCCCACGTGACAGGTCTGGTCAACACTGCAGCCCACATGACAGGTCTGGTCAACACTGCAGCCCACGTGACAGGTCTGGTCAACACTGCAGCCCACATGACAGGTCTGGTCAACACTGCAGCCCACATGACAGGTCTGGTCAACACTGCAGCCCACATGACAGGTCTGGTCAACACTGCAGCCCACGTGACAGGTCTGGTCAACACTGCAGCCCACATGACAGGTCTGGTCAACACTGCAGCCCAGGTGACAGGTCTGGTCAACACTGCAGCCCACGTGACAGGTCTGGTCAACACTGCAGCCCACATGACAGGTCTGGTCAACACTGCAGCCCACGTGACAGGTCTGGTCAACACTGCAGCCCACATGACAGGTCTGGTCAACACTGCAGCCCAGGTGACAGGTCTGGTCAACACTGCAGCCCACGTGACAGGTTTGGTCAACACTGCAGCCCACATGACAGGTCTGGTCAACACTGCAGCCCACGTGACAGGTCTGGTCAACACTGCAGCCCACGTGACAGGTCTGGTCAACACTGCAGCCCACATGACAGGTCTGGTCAACACTGCAGCCCACGTGACATGTCTGGTCAACACTGCAGCCCACATGACAGGTCTGGTCAACACTGCAGCCCACATGACAGGTCTGGTCAACACTGCAGCCCACATGACAGGTCTGGTCAACACTGCAGCCCACATGACAGGTCTGGTCAACACTGCAGCCCACGTGACAGGTCTGGTTTGTGAACACGCGAATCAAATGGAGCGATATTAATAATTTCATACGACGACTTTTGCGCCTTGGATTTGGTTTTTGAACGATGAAATGAATAATGGAAATCGACAGGTTTTAGGACACCCGGAATATTATGGAAAATCGACAGGTTTTAGGACACCCAATACACACAATAATGTATATTATATATTATATATATATATATTATATATATATATGTATATATATATATATATATATATATATATATATATATATATATATATATATATATATATATATATATAATGAAATTATACGACTTCACAGAAAAACTCTGCTGCCGGATGGCGACTAAACAAATAGAAACCCCCTTAAAATATGTTGATGAATCTTCCACAACAAGCATTTTTACCATTGATATCAGTGAGAGTGTGCACAATATAGACTGCATGGCCACATCAATTGTCAGTATCGCTGCTGTTCTTCTTATGCCACTTCGTATGCCACTTTGTATGCCACTTCGTATGCCACTTCGTACGCCATTACAACTCACCCGGCATTGTATTTGTAAACTAACGCAGACGCCCCAACACAACTCAAGATCAAGATGAAGGCGTCAACGAAGGGAGGTTATATATTTGCCACAAAGTGCCACATCAAAGATTACTACTTAAATTAAAAGCCCATGGTATCGGGGATAGCATAACTGACTGGATAGAACAATGGCTGACTGACAGAAGACAACGAGTTGTAGTAGATGGAGAAGTTTCAAATTGGAAATCGGTTTTGAGTGGGGTACCTCAAGGATCAGTATTAGGACCTATATTATTCTTAATTTATATCAATGACTTGGACGACAATATAACAAGTAACGTACTGAAATTTGCGGATGACACAAAACTGTTTAGAAAGGTTAATACTGATGGTGATAAACAACATTTACAAAACGATCTAGACAGATTAGTGAAATGGTCTGAGAAATGGCAGATGTTGTTCAATTTTGGGAAATGTAAATGCCTACATACAGGACATAGGAACTTGAATGTAAACTATAAAATGGGAGATACTGTTCTGGGTACTACTGTAAAAGAAAAGGACTTAGGAGTTACAATAAGCGCTGATATGAAAGTTTCAGAGCAGTGTGGTATTGCAGTTTCAAAGGGTAATCAAATTCTTGGATTGATTAGAAGAAACATAACATACAAGGGAAAAAAGTTAATTATACCTCTTTATAAAGCAATAGTTAGACCTCATTTAGAATACTGTATACAAGCATGGAGACCATATCGTAAGAAGGATATAGATACGCTTGAACGCATACAAAGGAGAGCAACTAAAATGATTCCAGAACTGAGAGACCTTAGTTATGAAGAACGCCTGAAAGAATGTGGTTTAACAACTCTAGAGACAAGGAGGTTAAGAGGAGATCAGATTGTAGTTTATAAGATATTGAATGGGTATGAAAATATTGATAGAAATATGTTTTTCTCACTCAAGAAGGATAGCAGAACTAGAGGACATGAGGTAAAATTAGTAAAGGATCAATGTAGATTGGACATCAGGAAGCACTCGTTCTCACAGAGGACAATAAATGAATGGAACAAATTGTCTACAGATTGTGTAACTGCTAGCAGCGTGAATATGTTTAAAAACAAGGTTGACACATATCTTAGGAGGGTGGGTTATAAGTAGATGAACATTGTTGGACTCTCGATAAGCCAATGGCGTCCTTGTCCACTTGCCATCTGGGCCTTTGGCTTGGATGGCAAATCTTGTTAAATCTTGTTAAATCTATTTCACCTCGAACGAATATGTGAGTAAACAACAGGTAGACATGTAAAAAAAATTATTTCGTTAAAAGAACTGCAAAAAGTGAATATGAAATATAAACATCGATGCATGTTCTAATACGAACGAGAAGCAACAAGGAGTCAGGGGTGGCATCTATATGTTTGCAATAATGTACTGCAAATGGGCGGCTCTACTACAAACACTGTTAATCATTAGATGAAATAAACCAGTTAATAGTAACACCGTGCAGCCAGCAGAAACCACCAAGGCAATAACGTTCCACGTATATAATGTATTAATTTATTCGTGGCACGATAACTACACAATAACTACAATAACTACACAATAACTACACAACAACGTCTGTTAACGGCGCAAACAAGAAAGGTCACGAAAACAAGAAAGTTCACGAAAACAAGAAAGGTCACGAAAACAAGAAAGGTCACGAAAACAAGAAAGGTCATCAGAATAAAAAATGTGTTCTACGAAACGTCATTTCAATTGTAACGAATGTTTTGGCGAACGCCAAATCATTAGACATTTGACAAATGACAACAAACGAAATATCAGTTTATACATACATACATACATACATACATACATACATATATATATATATATATATATATATATATATATATATATATATATATATATATATATATATATATATATATATATATATATATATATATATATATATATATATATATATATACATATATATATATATATGGATATATCGCGTTAGTCCGTATATATATATATATATATATATATATATATATATATATATATATATATATATGGATATATCACGTTAGTCCGTATATATATATATATATATATATATATATATATATATATATATATATATATATATATATGTACATATATATATATATATATATACATATGTACATATATACATATATATATATATAATATATATGTATATATATATATTATTATATATATATATATATATATATATATATATATATATATATATACACACATATATATATTATATATACACAATATATATATATATATTTAGTTTTAGAAATATTTATTTAATGTATCATTATTATTTATATTTTAGCATTTTAGTTTTGTAAACTACAGAACAGAGTTTTACTTTGGATTTATGTGTATAAATAAAGTTATATATATATATATATAAAGTTATAATAACTTATATATTATATATTATATATATATATATAATAATAATTTATATATTATAACTTTATATATATATAACTTTATTTATACACTTAAATCCAAAGTAAAACTCTGTTCTGTAGTTTACAAAACTAAAATGCTAAAATATAAATAATAATGATACATTAAATAAATATTTATAAAACTAAATATATATATATATATTGTGTATATATAATATATATATGTGTGTGTGTATATATATATATATATATATATATATATATATAATTATATATATATATACATATATATATATATGTACATATGTATATATATATATATGTACATATATATATATATATATATATATATATATATATATATATATATATATATATATATATATATATATATATATATATATATATATATATATATACATATATATATATATATATATATATATATATATATATATATATATATATATTTACATTTATATATTTATTATATTTATATATATATATATATATATATATATATATATATATATATATACGGACTAACGCGATATATCCACAAACAGGTGGTCTGTCGTGGACTGTCGTTTCAAGTATTGAGGGAAGTTGGAGAAATCAGTATTCAAACATAATTGGTTAATTGTTGGACACTTTGGCCTGCACGGATGAGGCAATAATTACTGAGTGGAAATTACACAAACGGCCAATTTATTTGTCAGTCAACGACCGCCACGCACCTGACTCGTGGTCACGCTTCATTACGGCCACGGCCGGGGTATCAGCCCCCAGTGTCCGCGCCTCGGGGGATCTGACGAGGATTGCCTCCGACTTGACAAACTACGCGACAAGTGTCACACTGATTGGTCGGGTCGGTGACAAGAACAATTGCGACACTTGTCACACATAATCACCAGATGCATCACTGTCTTGTTTGGGTCGTCCTCTGATTCTTCCTCTTGTGACGAGCCCCGGCTGGCTCCCACCACTTGTTGCCCCCTCGGCCACCACCCCCTCAACCCCTTCCCCCCCCCCCCGAGGCTACCACCCCTCAACCCCATCCCCCCGAGGCCACCACCCCAAAACCACTCCTAGGCCACCGCCCCTACCCCCCACCACCCCAAAATCACTGACATCCTGGTACATTTTAACATTTCCCTGATATGTACGTGACTTGGTCTCGTACTTGCTTAAGCTACACCCGGCGGCAACGTTCATCTCGCAATTTGCGACAACACCGCAGACAGGAAACAACGACACAGTTGTAAATAAATGTTCATGATGAATAATGTGTGTACACGCGGTTGTGTACACGCGGTTGTGTACACGCGGTTGTATACACGCGGTTGTGTACAAATAATAATAATAACGTCATAACAAGTCATGTTGACGTCACAACCTGCTGACGGCACAAAGGCTAATCTGGAGAACGTCAATTATAAACCAATATATCCAGTGCTATGACAATGTGGACCAACGTCTGTTTGTTACCATAGTTACAGGTTGGTCTCATTGAGAGCAATGTAATAATTCATAATAATTCAAGTAATAGCTCAAGTATAAGGTATATATATACCACGAGCCACACAAGTAATACGTGCGCAACTGAGCTCTGACTGACACCTGTCAATCATCCTTCAGTTTATATCCTTAATTATTTAGGCACTTTGAATAATGTGACAGCTGGATAATTATCATGCAATTGACAAATTAAACAGAAACAATTGATTTGCTTATGAACATAACAATTATGCATAGTGCTTGAGCATACTAAAATACACTTCAAACTCTGTCAAGTGTATTCAGACAGATTCAAGAACTGATCATTAAAAAGCTAAGTCAGGGTATTAAGATTCCTGGACCTGACCACGACTCTGGGTACATTAGCTGAGTGAACTGGCATTCATTCTAACTGGCGCCGCACGTCCCAACACTTTCCGGTTTTCTGTTTTGAATAATATGATTATTATTACAATTATTACGCTGTCATGCAGACTGCCTTTCTGCTCTGTAAGCAGCAACTTCCAACTGAACAACCTGTTCTGTTGATTGTAGCATCTTGTAGCAGTGCGAATGTAGTGTGTTGCGTCGTCAAACCGCCAGTCAAGGCAGCAGCCTGACGTCTACACCGCCTGACGTCTACACCGCCTGACGTCTATCACCGCCTGACGTCTACACCACCTGACGTCTACACCGCCTGAAGTCCACCACATCCTCCCGTCCGCAGCCTCCTGACTTCCACCGCCATCTCCCGTCCACCGCCTCCTGACGTCCACCGCCTCCTGACGTCCACCGCCTCCTCCCGTCCACCACCTCCTGACGTCCACCGCCTCCTCCCGTCCACCGCCTCCTGACGTCCACCGCCTCCTGACGTCCACCGCCTCCTGACGTCCACCGCCTCCTCCCGTCCACCACCTCCTGACGTCCACCGCCTCCTCCCGTCCACATAGAATTTGCACCTGGCGTCGTGCGGCGATAACGCGCTGCAAACACCAGCCACAGACTCGGCACACGAAGAGGCCTATCTTCGTTTGGAACCCGAACACGACCCGGATACGTCGACAGATGCTTGGTGACACCAACACGGCATAACGTCGTTAAGACTGCCGGGTAGAATTACCACCAGGCAAAGAACAGATAACTTCATAAATAAGTTCGCGTTCTTTGGTGCGTGTTCGCGTTGCCGTTTGTTAGACGATGTAAGAACAGTTTCCGTTCAATCTCGCTTTAAAATGATTTCACCGAAGACAACATTTAACGTCTCAGTGGAAAGAAACGACATGAAACGACAGCTTGCAACTAAGCAGGTGTAAACAGAAAAATAGAAAGTTTGTTAAAAGCGGGCAATCAATATCGTTTCAACGTTTTGCGTAAAGTGATGGAAGCGTATTATTGAAATCGCGAGTTTTGCTTTTACCTGACTGAAGTTTGTAGAGGGATTATGTAGAAGCTAATTGGCAGTAAAGGCAAATGCAACATCAGCAGACTGATTAGGCCTATATATATATATATGTAATTGATTTTGTACATATTCAATAAAGATTGTTGAAATAGTTTTTCTCGACATAGCAAAATCGTTCCCGTCGATCGCTTTCGTCTTTTTCTACACGTTTCGTGTCGTCTTTTCCTTCTTCGGTTCGCAGGAAGTACCACGTGTGAGTAGTGGCCTATCGTCCGGGACTGTACACGGACGTAGTCCAAAGCCGAGCACACATAGTATTGGACGTAGGAAATACCACGTGTGAGTAGTGGCCTATCGTCCGGGACTATACACGGACGTAGTCCAAAGCCGAGCACACATAGTATTGGACGTAGGAAATACCACGTGTGAGTAGTGGCCTATCGTCCGGGACTATACACGGACGTAGTCCAAAGCCGAGCACACATAGTATTGGACGTAGGAAATACCACGTGTGAGTAGTGGCCTATCGTCCGGGACTATACACGGACGTAGTCCAAAGCCGAGCACACATAGTATTGGACGTAGGAAATACCACGTGTGAGTAGTGGCCTATCGTCCGGGACTGTACACGGACGTAGTCCAAAGCCGAGCACACATAGTATTGGACGTAGGAAATACCACGTGTGAGTAGTGGCCTATCGTCCGGGACTGTACACGGACGTAGTCCAAAGCCGAGCACACATAGTATTGGACGTAGGAAATACCACGTGTGAGTAGTGGCCTATCGTCCGGGACTGTACACGGACGTAGTCCAAAGCCGAGCACACATAGTATTGGACGTAGGAAATACCACGTGTGAGTAGTGGCCTATCTTCCGGGACTATACACGGACGTAGTCCAAAGCCGAGCACACATAATATTGGACATAGGAAGTACCTCGTGTGAGTAGTGGCCTATCGTCCGGGACTGTACACGGACGTAGTCCAAAGCCGAGCACACATAATATTGGACATAGGAAGTACCTCGTGTGAGTAGTGGCCTATCGTCCGGGACTGTACACGGACGTAGTCCAAAGCCGAGCACACATAGTATTGGACGTAGGAAATACCACGTGTGAGTAGTGGCCTATCGTCCGGGACTGTACACGGACGTAGTCCAAAGCCGAGCACACATAATATTGGACATAGGAAGTACCTCGTGTGAGTAGTGGCCTATCGTCCGGGACTGTACACGGACGTAGTCCAAAGCCGAGCACACATAGTATTGGACGTAGGAAATACCACGTGTGAGTAGTGGCCTATCGTCCGGGACTATACACGGACGTAGTCCAAAGCTGAGCACACATAGTATTGGTTCACAGTGTTTACGTTTCTTTAAAGCATAATGTCGTCATTCAGCGGTCTCTGTGTCTTACTAAAAAGACACGATTTCGCAAAACTGGTGAACATCTTTGTTCCTAGAAAGACACGCGCTCCAACATACGGCAATGTGTGTCTACCGTTATTCGATACGTATTTGCGGTGCGCCACGAAAATATTTAAAGTTGTAGGCCCAGTCTGACTCTGTCAACACGGGAGTCGAAGGCCCAGCCTGACTCTGTCAACACGAGAGTCGTAGGCCCAGTCTGGCTCTGTGAACACGGGAGTCGTAGACCCAGCCTGGCTATGTGAACACGGGAATCGAAGGCCCAGCCTGGCTCTGTGAACACGAGAGTCGTAGGCCCAGCCTGGCTCTGTCAACACGAGAGTCGCAGGCCCAATCTGGTTCTGTAAACACGAGAGTCGCAAGCCCAGTCTGGTTCTGTCAACACGGGAGGCGTAGGCCCAGTCTGGCTCTGTCAACACGAGAGTCGCAGGCCCAGTCTGGTTCTGTAAACACGAGAGTCGCAGGCCCAGTCTGGTTCTGTCAACACGGGAGTCGTAGGCCCAGTCTGGCTCTGTCAACACGAGAGTCGCAGGCCCAGTCTAGTTCTGTCAACAAGAGAGTCGCAGGCCCAGTCTGGTTCTGTCAACACGAGAGTCGCAGGCCCAGTCTGGTTCTGTCAACACGGGAGTCGCAGGCCCAGTCTTGTTCTGTCAACACGAGAGTCGCAAGCCCAGTCTGGTTCTGTCAACACGAGAGTCGCAGGCCCAGTCTGGTTCTGTCAACACGGGAGTCGCAGGCCCAGTCTGGTTCTGTCAACACGAGAGTCGCAAGCCCAGTCTGGTTCTGTCAACACGAGAGTCGCAAGCCCAGTCTGGTTCTGTCAACACGAGAGTCGCAGGCCCAGCCTGGCTCTGTCAACACGAGAGTCGCAGGCCCAGCCTGACTCTGTCAACACGGGAGTCGTAGACCCAGCCTGGCTCTGTGAACATGGGAGTCGTAGGCCCAGCCTGGCTCTGTGAACACGGGAGTCGTAGACCCAGCCTGGCTCTGTGAACACGGGAGTCGAAGGCCCAGCCTGGCTCTGTGAACACGAGAGTCGTAGGCCCAGCCTGGCTCTGTGAACACGGGAGTCGAAGGCCCAGCCTGGCTCTGTGAACACGGGAGTCGAAGGCCCAGCCTGACTCTGTGAACACGAGAGTCGTAGGCCCAGCCTGACTCTGTGAACACGAGAGTCGAAGGCCCAGCCTGACTCTGTGAACACGGGAGTCGAAGGCCCAGCCTGGTTCTGTCAACACGGGAGTCGTAGGCCCAGTCTAGTTCTGTCAACACGGGAGTCGTAGGCCCAGTCTGGTTCTGTAAACACGAGAGTCGCAGGCCCAGTCTGGTTCTGTCAATACGAGAGTCGCAGGCCCAGTCTGGTTCTGTCAACACGAGAGTCGCAGGCCCAGTCTGGTTCTGTCAACACGGGAGTCGCAGGCCCAGTCTGGTTCTGTCAACACGAGAGTCGCAAGCCCAGTCTGGTTCTGTCAACACGAGAGTCGCAGGCCCAGCCTGGCTCTGTCAACACGGGAGTCGCAGGCCCAGTCTTTAACTTATTAACTTAGAAGATATTTTACTAAACTTTTATTTAACAAGATATAAAAAAAAATTTAACGCAAAAAAAAATTATTTACGGATTTAACCATCGACACATAAATCTCATTAAACACCCGTTTGTACAAAAAAAAACCGCTGTGTGTGTTAACAGCCCACCAGGTGGAGCTGTCAGACACGTGTGTTGTGTGGATCGACATACGGGGAACAAACGTGATCGTGTGATCGGGAACCACCTGACAGAACTCACGTGATCGTGTGAGAGAGAACCCCCTGACAGGACGGACGTGATCGTGTGAGAGAGAGAACCACCTGACAGGACGGACGTGATCGTGTGAGAGAGAACCACCTGACAGGACGGACGTGATCGTGTGAGAGAGAGAACCACCTGACAGGACGGACGTGATCGTGTGAGAGAGAACCACCTGACAGGACGGACGTGATCGTGTGAGAGGGAACCACCTGACAGGATGGATGTGATCGTGTGATCGGGAAACACCTGACAGAACGGACGTGATCGTGTGAGAGGGAACTACCTGACAGGACGGACGTGATCATGTGAGAGGGAACCACCTGACAGAACTGACGTGATCGTGTGAGAGGGAACTACCTGACAGGACGGACGTGATCGTGTGAGAGGGAACCACCTGACAGAACTGACGTGATCGTGTGAGAGGGAACCACCTGACAGAACTGACGTGATCGTGTGAGAGGGAACTACCTGACAGGACGGACGTGATCGTGTGATAGGGAACCACCTGACAGAACTGACGTGATCGTGTGAGAGGGAACCACCTGACAGGACGGACGTGATCGTGTGATCGGGAAACACCTGACAGAACGGACGTGATCATGTGAGAGGGAACCACCTGACAGGACGGACGTGATCGTGTGAGAGGGAACCACCTGACAGGATGGACGTGATCGTGTGAGAGGGAACCACCTGACAGGACGGACGTGATCGTGTGAGAGGGAACCACCTGACAGGATGGACGTGATCGTGTGAGAGGGAACCACCTGACAGGACGGACGTGATCGTGTGAGAGGGAAACACCTGACAGGACGGACGTGATCGTGTGAGAGGGAACTACCTGACAGGACGGACGTGATCGTGTGAGAGGGAACCACCTGACAGAACTGACGTGATCGTGTGAGAGGGAACCACCTGCCAGGACGGACGTGATCGTGTGAGAGGGAACCACCTGACAGGACGGGCGTGATCGTGTGAGAGGGAACCACCTGACAGGACGGACGTGATCGTGTGAGAGGGAACCACCTGACAGGACGGGCGTGATCGTGTGATTTGAAAACACCTGACAGGACGGAGGTTTCCCGGAGGACACGTCATGCCAGTCGATCCAAACATGCCCAGATTACAGTCAGGACAGCACGATCAATGTTGTTACAAGACTTGTCGTCAATGGCACTCACTGCTCCGGTCAGCTGGTCAACTGACCAAGAATAGTCAATGGCTACTTCTGATTCCGACGCACTTTAAAATTAAAAACTGATCATCACCATATCGTGAGGTCAACAACATTAACTACTGGTTCATTACATTGGTCATTACATTGGTCATTACGTTGGTCATTACGTTGGTCATTACAGCCTCGAACAGTGATCGCCGCTTCCAACAAAGAAAGCGCAGCACGCGATAGTGATCGTCTGTGTCGGGTCGCTGTGTCGGGTAGCGGTGTTGGGTCCCTGTATCGGGTAGCTGTGTCGGATCGCTGTATCGGGTAGCTGTGTCGGGTAGCTTTGTCGGGTCGCTGTATCGGGTAGCTGTGTCGGGTCGCTATGTCGGGTAGCTTTGTCGGGTCGCTGTATCGGGTCGCTGTGTCCGGTCGCTTTGTCGAGTAGATGTGTCCAGTCGCTGTGTCGGGTCGTTTGTGTCGGGACGGTGTGTCCGGTCGCTGTGTCCGGTCGCTGTGTCCGGTCGTTGTGTCGGGTCGCTGTATCGGGTCGCTGTGTCCGGTCGCTTTGTCGGGTCGTTTGTGTCGGGACGGTGTTTCCGGTCGCTGTGTCCGGTCGCTGTGTCCAGTCGCTGTGTCGGGTCGTTTATGTCCGGTCGCTGTGTCTGGTCGCTGTGTCCGGTCGCTGTGTCGGGTAGCTGTGTTCGGTCGATGTGTTCGGTCGCTGTGTCCGGTCGCTGTGTTCGGTCGATGTGTCGGGTTGTCTGTGTCGGGTCGTCTTTGCCGGGTCGTCTGTGTCGGGTCGTCTGTGTCGGGCCGTCTGTGTCTGGTCGTCTGTGTCCGGTCGTTGTGTTCGGTCGCTGTGTCGGGTAGCTGTGTTCGGTCGATGTGTTCAGTCGCTGTGTCCGGTCGCTGTGTTCGGTCGATGTGTCGGGTTGTCTGTGTCGGGCCGTCTGTATCTGGTCGCTGTGTCTGGTCGCTGTGTCAGGTCGTCTATGTCGGGTCGTCTGTGTCGGGTCGTATGTGTCTGGTCGCTGTGTCAGGTCGTCTGTGTCGGGTCGTCTGTGTTGGGTCGTCTGTGTCGGGTCGCTGTGTCAGGTCGTCTGTGTCGGGTCGTCTGTGTTGGGTCGTCTGTGTCAGGTCGTCTGTGTCGGGTCGTCTGTGTCAGGTCGTCTGTGTCGGATCGTCTGTGCCAGGTCGTCTGTGTCGGGTCGTCTGTGTCTGGTCGTCTGTCTGGTCGCTGTGTCGGGCCGTCTGTGTCTGGTCGCTGTGTCGGGTCGTCTGTCTGGTCGCTGTGTCGGGTCGTCTGTGTCTGGTCGCTGTGTCGGGTCGTCTGTGTCTGGTCGCTGTGTCGGGTCGTGTGTGTCTGGTCGCTGTGTCGGGTCGTCTGTGTCTGGTCGCTGTGTCGGGTCGTCTGTGTCTGGTCGCTGTGTCGGGTCGTCTGTGTCTGGTCGCTGTGTCGGGTCGTCTGTCTGGTCGCTGTGTCGGGTCGTCTGTGTCTGGTCGCTGTGTCGGGTCGTGTGTGTCTGGTCGCTGTGTCGGGTCGTCTGTGTCTGGTCGCTGTGTCGGGTCGTGTGTGTCTGGTCGCTGTGTCGGGTCGTCTGTGTCTGGTCGCTGTGTCGGGTCGTCTGTGTCGGGTCGTCTGTGTCGGTGCTGTACTTGACGAAACAATGACGCTGAGGTCAGTTGGAAAGACTCCGCCGGGTCAAGTAGCGCCTCCCGTACGTTGGGGATACGGTCAAGTAGCGCCTCCCGTACGTTGGGGATACGGTCAAGTAGCGCCTCCCGTACGTTGGGGATGCGGTCAAGTAGCGCCTCCCGTACGTTGGGGATACGGTCAAGTAGCGCCTCCCGTACGTTGGGGATACGGTCAAGTAGCGCCTCCCGTACGTTGGGGATACGGTCAAGTAACGTCTCCCGTACGTTGGGGATGCGGTCAAGTAGCGCCTCCCGTACGTTGGGGATGCGGTCAAGTAGCGCCTCCCGCTTCCTCGCGTCAGCTCATTCGTCAATTACATATATACCTTTTTCTGTAATGTTAAATGTAATGATATGTGACTCTGAACGCGCGTTCATAGCAGTTGCCTGACAGAGGCTTGTCACGCCACATGCGTGCAACACAACGCGACACAATGCTGCATGACAGTTCGACGTCATGTACTTTGTTAAGGCGTAAATATGACTGGCTTTCCGGTGAAAAAAGTTTACCAACCATCCGCAGCCCAGAGGGAACCATGTTTCTTTGGGAGTGACATTGTCAACACGTCGTAATGTTCACGGCAATACGCCTGGGTGGTTTCAAAAGACCGTAAATGATATACATTGTTCACAGCCTTGCCGTCGGGGTACAGTAATGTAAACCCCCCCCCCCCAGTAATATCACACACCCCCATCGTCCCAGGGTCACGCTGTCCTTACTACCGTCGACGGCTCAACGCGGGGTGCGTCAGTTTCACGCAGCGATGACAGCCCCGATAACGAGGGTGTACCTGGTGCGAACCGGTTAGAGCCACTGCAGCGCCCCTCGCGGACAGACCGGAGTGGCGACGGTTATCGGGCGAGAGTCGTGACCCGGCTCGACTGCAGCACACAGCTCCGGTGACCTTTATTACGATGCGATCTGTTGACGAAGACGTCGACGCCCAACACCAAATAAAATCACAGTGTATAATAATCTATCAAATCAACAAATAAATCGCTTTCCGAAACACGCGTCGCCAGCCATATTATATAGCTTCACATGCACTGCGTCATTTCAGAGCTCCCCTTTCAATGCCAAATATACTCTGTTAAGATTACAATCTTCCGCACAGAATGCCGTCAAGTTATAACAATACTTATTTCCCTGTACTGTTTACGATCAATGGCAACATTCCAAGTGATCTAAACAGGTAGTAATATCCTTAAAAGTGTTTAATGGTTGGTAGTAAAAGAATTAGGTCCCTACTGTCTAATACACTCACACACACACACACACACGCACGCACGCACACACACACACACACACACACACACACACACACACACACACACACACACACACACACACACACACACACACACACACACACACACACACACACACACACACACACACACACACACACACACACACACACACACACACACACACACACACACACACACACACACACACACACACACACACACACACACACACACACACACACACACACACACACACACACACACACACACACACACACACACACACACACACACACACACACACACACACACACACACACACACACACACACACACACACACACACACACACACACACACACATATATATATTCCCATAATAATGGCCACAAAAATTATAATGTGTCTGTTTGGTTTTTGTTCTGTAGTGGTATTTCGTTTGAATGTAATAATGTCAGGAACCGTCGCTTGATGTCCGACTGCCAACATCGTAATGTGACAAGTTTGAAAGACGACATCGCTAAGTCGACTGAAGCTCTCCGTCCAGCCTGTCCAGCCTGTCCAGCCTGTCCAGCCTGCTTGTCCAGTCGTCAGTCAGCCAGAGTCGTTAGCGGTCGCTAAAGGGGATTTGGCTCGACCAAAGTAAGCAGGCGGCATGAAGTGATCCCGCCCAGAGGTCGGCAGGCGACGTTGAATGGGAAAAGTTTGCATTTTACAATCATTATATTTGCTTGTTGGATGCCGAGGTAGGAGCGACAAAGGACGGTAGGTTCGTTGATCGGCTGTTATCGCGATTCTGCGCGAATTATTTAACACCTGTGGACGGCTGACGACCGTTGAATGAGGCGGCTTACTCCTAATAAAATTAAAATGTATCGACCACTTTGATCGATGCATTCCTAATGAATAAATTCGTTTGTGAATTCCATTTGTGTGTTTGATCTGACAAACTCGCGGCCACTGAGACGGCCAGAATGACCATTAGGTGCAACCGATACCTGGGGCCATTAGGATTGCGGACTGATAGAACTGTGATTAATACTGTCATATAAGTTGACAGTTAACTGAAAGTTCGGCGAAGAATATAGAGAACAGGCGTGCTTCAAAAGTCACTGCCTGTATACAAACATGTCATTGTATATGTTCATACATACACATGGTCCCATATTCGTACGCATACACACACACGCACACGCATACACACACGCACACGCAGTCGAGCATATATTTTGAGAAATTAAAAAAGCAACGATTGATTGATTTTATTTTGTATTTTGATTAATATGGTAAGAATGATATTATGATGTGTGATCACCATTCAATATATCAAATAATAACAGTATATAGTAAGTACCCATGTAGCAAGTACCTTTGTAGCAAGTACCGGTGTAGTAAGTACCTATGTAGTAAGCACCTATATGTAGTAAGTACCTATGTAGTAAGTACCTGTATAGTAAGTACCTTTGTAGCAAGTACCTATGTAGTAAGTACCTGTGCAGTAAGTACCTGTGTAGCAAGTACCTATGTAGTAAGTACCTGTGTATTAAGTACCTGTGTAGCAAGTACCTATGTAGCAAGTACCTGTGTAGTAAGTACCTATGTAGCAAGTACCTATGTAATAAGTACCTGTGTAGTAAGTACTTATGTAGTAAGTACCTATGTAGTAAGTACCTGTGTAGCAAGTACCTGTGTAGCAAGTACCTATTTAGTAAGTACCTGTGTAGCAAGTACCTGTGTAGTAAGAACCCATGTAGCAAGTACATATGTAGCAAGTACATGTGTAGTAAGTACCCGTGTAGCAAGTACCTATGAAGTAAGTACCTGCGTAGCAAGTACCTATGTAGTAAGTACCTATGTAGTAAGTACCTGTGTAGTAAGTACATATGTAGTAAGTACCTGTGTAGTAAGTACCCGTGTAGCAAGTACATATGTAGTAAGTACCTGTGTAGCAAGTACCTATGCAATGGTTCAACCTTTGTTCCATCCCATAACTTTCACACTATTTAAGTTAGAAAATATATTCAAATGTTAAGTTATTTGATATACTTGTTATTAGTTGAGAAACTGCGGAAGCGTAGAAATGACATGATGCAAATCGCATAATATGTTTTTCTGAGATAATTAGTGCCCTGTTTTCACAGGATAGGTAACTACACTTCCATGAAACCCTATCTCCACTGATGTACTTCGTCTAAATTAGAAAATCATAGAACATACATCTTGTCTATATTGTATACGTTTAACATTCTCTTAAACATAGGTTATGATTAAATAATATTTATTAAATTTTCTAGCCTTAGAAACGTTTAACTAGCCACAGAAAACTAAATTAATTGCAATTGCAATTGCGTGTATATACAGTGCTGTATATATGTACTCATCTTACGTGTATATAGAGTGATGTATATAGGTACTCGCCTTACGTGTATATGCAGTGCTCTATATATATATATATATATATATATATATATATATATATATATATATATATATGCTGTATATAGGTACTAATCTTACATGTATATAGAGTGCTGTATATAAGTACTCATCATACGTGTATATACAGTGCTGTAAATAAGTACTCATCATACGTGTATATACAGTGCTGTATATAGGCACTCGTCTTACGTGTATATACAGTGATGTATATATGTACTCATCTTACGTGTATATACAGTGCTGTATATGGGTACTCATGCTATGTGTATATACACTGTTGTATATATATATATATATACTCACCTTACGTGTATATACAGTGCTGTATATATGTACTCATCTTACGTGTATATACAGTGATGTATATATGTACTCATCTTACGTGTACATTCAGTGATGTATATATGTACTCATCTTACGTGTATATACAGTGATGTATATATGTACTCATCTTATGTGTATATACAGTGCTGTATATATGTACTCATCTTACGTGTATATACAGTGATGTATATATGTACTCATCTTACGTGTACATTCAGTGATGTATATATGTACTCATCTTACGTGTATATACAGTGATGTATATATGTACTCATCTTACGTGTATATACAGTTATGTATATATATACTCATCTTACGTGTATATACAGTGATGTATATATGTACTCATCTTATGTGTATATACAGTGATGTATATATGTACTCATCTTACGTGTACATTCAGTGATGTATATATGTACTCATCTTACGTGTATATACAGTGATGTATATATGTACTCATCTTACGTGTACATTCAGTAATGTATATATGTACTCATCTTACGTGTACATTCAGTGATGTATATATGTACTCAACTTACGTGTACATTCAGTGATGTATATATGTACTCATCTTCCGTGTATATACAGTGATGTATATATGTACTCATCTTACGTGTACATTCAGTGATGCATATAGGTACTCATCTTACGTGTACATTCAGTGATGTATATATGTATTCATCTTACGTGTATATACAGTGCTGTATATATATGCTGTATATATGTACTCACCTTACGTGTATATACAGTGATGTATATATGTACTCATCTTAAGTGTACATGCAGTGATGTATATATGTACTCATCTTACGTGTATATACAGTGCTGTATATATATATATATATATATGCTGTATATATGTACTCACCTTACGTGTATATACAGTGCTGTATATAGGTACTCATCTTAAGTGTATATTCAGTGCTGTTTATAGGTACTCACATTACGTGTATATACGAATCTGTATTGAGGTACTCACCTCACCAACAATAAGTAATACATTACGTGTAATATACAGTGTTGTAATGAGGTACCTCACCAACAATAAGTAATACATTACGTGTAATATAAAGTGCTGTAATGAGGTACTCACCTCACCAACAATAAGTAATACATTACGTGTAATATACAGTGCTGTAATGAGGTACTCACCTCACCAACAATAAGTAATACATTACGTGTAATATACAGTGCTGTAATGAAGTACTCACCTCACCAACAATAAGTAATACATTACGTGTAATATACAGTGCTGTAATGAGGTACTCACCTCACCAACAATAAGTAATACATTACGTGTAATATACAGTGCTGTAATGAGGTACTCACCTCACCAACAATAAGTAATACATTACGTGTAATATAAAGTGCTGTAATGAGGTACTCACCTCACCAACAATAAGTAATACATTACGTGTAATATACAGTGCTGTAATTAGGTACTCACCTCACCAACAATAAGTAATACATTACGTGTAATATACAGTGCTGTAATGAGGTACTCACCTCACCAACAATAAGTAATACATTACGTGTAATTTTACATTGTAAATTCTGGCTTAAATATGAATTACACAGGGCTGTGAAAATGCTTTCGGGTGAAAATTGTGTACCCCTTGTACTAGAATAATCACCCGGTGTGAAAATTCGATACAACATTCTCACCCGGGCCTGTGAACATTCTATGTGGAGAATGTCTCATATGACAACGGCAACGGACAATGACTTGACAGATTGACTTAGTTACGTCACTTCCTGTGTCTTTAGTTTATTCGCTATTAGAACAGTTATTTATAGACTTTTGTTGCTAGACGATTATTATTCGTTTTCATCAAATGAAACGGGAAGATAGCTTAAGAATAATTATATAATTACAAATTCGAACATTGATCTTGTTACGGCTACAAAAGCCGAACAAAATATACGTTTATAAGAACGTCGGATGTATGATTTGTTTGTTTACATTGGTTACTGTTGGTTTGATTGGAAACTAAAACATTTGGAATGAAAAATGTCAAGTAAACGTGAACATCGCACGATATATCACTGTCTATAGCAGGCCTGGTCAACGATACATCACTGTCTATAGCAGGCCTGGTCAACGATACATCACTGTCTATAGCAGGCCTGGTCAACGATACATCACGGTCTATAGCAGGCGTGGTCAACGATACATCACTGTCTATAGCAGGCCTGGTCAACGATACATCACTGTCTATAGCAGGCCTGGTCAACGATACATCACGGTCTATAGCAGGCCTGGTCAACGATACATCACTGTCTATAGCAGGCCTGGTCAACGATACATCACTGTCTATAGCAGGCCTGGTCAACGATACATCACTGTCTATAGCAGGCCTGGTCAACGATACATCACTGTCTATAGCAGGCCTGGTCAACGATACATCAATGTCTATAGCAGGCCTGGTCAACGATACATCACTGTATATAGCAGGCCTGGTCAACGATACATCACTGTCTATAGCAGGCCTGGTCAACGATACATCACTGTCTATAGCAGGCCTGGTCAACGATACATCACTGTCTATAGCAGGCCTGGTCAACGATATATCACTGTCTATAGCAGGCCTGGTCAACGATACATCACTGTCTATAGCAGGCCTGGTCAACGATACATCACTGTCTATAGCAGGCCTGGTCAACGATACATCACTGTCTATAGCAGGCCTGGTCAACGATACATCACTGTCTATAGCAGGCCTGGTCAACGATACATCACAGTCTATAGCAGGCCTGGTCAACGATACATCACTGTCTATAGCAGGCCTGGTCAATAGAATCTCTACGGAACGTTTTCATTCGGTTCGCTCATCTCACGTATTTGCAGCGTTAACAGTTTAGCATCCATGAAATATTACGACTACCCACATATGTCTGTATTGTCGAGGTCCCCCACAAATAAGATAGATATGTAGATATACGCCAACAATAAAATACTGAGATTTAACAAGATTTAATAAGATTGCCATCAAAACATATTAATTTAGCGGAGACCGGGGAAGATTTACGCAATATTAACTTAAGTTAATATTTGTAAGGTAAAGAAGACAGGGCACAACATCTGGCTATAGGTGTAATCCATATTCCATCATGTATTACTAGACAGATTTGTGAGGTAAAGAAGACAGGGCACAACCTCTGGCTACAGGTGTAATCCATATTCCATCATGTATTACTAGACAGATTTGTGAGGTAAAGAAGACAGGGCACAACCTCTGCTATAGGTGTAATCCATATTCCATCATGTACTACTAGACAGATTTGTAAGGTAAAGAAGACAGGGCACAACCTCTGGCTACAGGTGTACTCCATATTCCATCATGTATTACTAGACAGATTTGTAAGGTAAAGAAGACAGGGCACAACCTCTGGCTATAGGTGTAATCCATATTCCATCATGTATTACTAGACAGATTTGTGAGGTAAAGAAGACAGGGCACAACCTCTGGCTATAGGTGTAATCCATATTCCATCATGTATTACTAGACAGATTTGTGAGGTAAAGAAGACAGGGCACAACCTCTGGCTACAGGTGTACTCCATATTCCATCATGTATTACTAGACAGATTTGTAAGGTAAAGAAGACAGGGCACAACCTCTGGCTATAGGTGTAATCCATATTCCATCATGTATTACTAGACAGATGTGTGAGGTAAAGAAGACAGGGCACAACCTCTGGCTATAGGTGTAATCCATATTCCATCATGTATTACTAGACAGATTTGTGAGGTAAAGAAGACAGGGCACAACCTCTGGCTACAGGTGTAATCCATATTCCATCATGTATTACTAGACAGATTTGTGAGGTAAAGAAGACAGGGCACAACCTCTGCTATAGGTGTAATCCATATTCCATCATGTACTACTAGACAGATTTGTAAGGTAAAGAAGACAGGGCACAACCTCTGGCTACAGGTGTACTCCATATTCCATCATGTATTACTAGACAGATTTGTAAGGTAAAGAAGACAGGGCACAACCTCTGGCTATAGGTGTAATCCATATTCCATCATGTATTACTAGACAGATTTGTGAGGTAAAGAAGACAGGGCACAACCTCTGGCTATAGGTGTAATCCATATTCCATCATGTATTACTAGACAGATTTGTGAGGTAAAGAAGACAGGGCACAACCTCTGGCTATAGGTGTAATCCATATTCCATCATGTATTATTAGACAGATTTGTGAGGTAAAGAAGACAGGGCACAACCTCTGGCTATAGGTGTAATCCATATTCCATCATGTATTACTAGACAGATTTGTGAGGTAAAGAAGACAGGGCACAACATCTGGCTATAGGTGTAATCCATATTCCACCATGTATTACTAGACAGATTTGTGAGGTAAAGAAGACAGGGCACAACCTCTGGCTATAGGTGTAATCCATATTCCATCATGTATTACTAGACAGATTTGTGAGGTAAAGAAGACAGGGCACAACCTCTGGCTATAGGTGTAATCCATATTCCATCATGTATTACTAGACAGATTTGTAAGGTAAAGAAGACAGGGCACAACCTCTGGCTATAGGTGTAATCCATATTCCATCATGTATTACTAGACAGATTTGTGAGGTAAAGAAGACAGGGCACAACCTCTGGCTATAGGTGTAATCCATATTCCATCATGTATTACTAGACAGATTTGTAAGGTAAAGAAGACAGGGCACAACCTCTGGCTTTAGGTGTAATCCATATTCCATCATGTATTACTAGACAGATTTGTGAGGTAAAGAAGACAGGGCACAACCTCTGGATATAGGTGTAATCCATATTCCATCATGTATTACTAGACAGATTTGTAAGGTAAAGAAGACAGGGCACAACCTCTGGCTATAGGTGTAATCCATATTCCATCATGTATTACTAGACAGATTTGTGAGGTAAAGAAGACAGGGCACAACCTCTGGCTATAGGTGTAATCCATATTCCATCATGTATTACTAGACAGATTTGTGAGGTAAAGAAGACAGGGCACAACCTCTGGCTATAGGTGTAATCCATATTCCATCATGTATTACTAGACAGATTTGTGAGGTAAAGAAGACAGGGCACAACCTCTGGCTACAGGTGTACTCCATATTCCATCATGTATTACTAGACAGATTTGTAAGGTAAAGAAGACAGGGCACAACCTCTGGCTACAGGTGTACTCCATATTCCATCATGTATTACTAGACAGATTTGTGAGGTAAAGAAGACAGGGCACAACCTCTGGCTACAGGTGTACTCCATATTCCATCATGTATTACTAGACAGATTTGTAAGGTAAAGAAGACAGGGCACAACCTTTAGCTATAGGTGTACTCCATATTCCATCATGTATTACTAGACAGATTTGTAAGGTAAAGAAGACAGGGCACAACCTCTGGCTACAGGTGTACTCCATATTCCATCATGTATTACTAGACAGATTTGTGAGGTAAAGAAGACAGGGCACAACCTCTGGCTATAGGTGTACTCCATATTCCATCATGTATTACTAGACAGATTTGTGAGGTAAAGAAGACAGGGCACAACCTCTGGCTACAGGTGTACTCCATATTCCATCATGTATTACTAGACAGATTTGTAAGGTAAAGAAGACAGGGCACAACCTCTGGCTACAGGTGTACTCCATATTCCATCATGTATTACTAGACAGATTTGTAAGGTAAAGAAGACAGGGCACAACCTCTGGCTACAGGTGTACTCCATATTCCATCATGTATTACTAGACAGATTTGTGAGGTAAAGAAGACAGGGCACAACCTCTGGCTACAGGTGTACTCCATATTCCATCATGTATTACTAGACAGATTTGTAAGGTAAAGAAGACAGGGCACAACCTCTGCTATAGGTGTAATCCATATTCCATCATGTATTACTAGACAGATTTGTGAGGTAAAGAAGACAGGGCACAACCTCTGGCTATAGGTGTACTCCATATTCCATCATGTATTACTAGACAGATTTGTAAGGTAAAGAAGACAGGGCACAACCTCTGGCTATAGGTGTAATCCATATTCCATCATGTATTACTAGACAGATTTGTGAGGTAAAGAAGACAGGGCACAACCTCTGGCTATAGGTGTACTCCATATTCCATCATGTATTACCAGACAGATTTGTAAGGTAAAGAAGACAGGGCACAACCTCTGGCTACAGGTGTACTCCATATTCCATCATGTATTACTAGACAGATTTGTAAGGTAAAGAAGACAGGGCACAACCTCTGGCTACAGGTGTACTCCATATTCCATCATGTATTACTAGACAGATTTGTAAGGTAAAGAAGACAGGGCACAACCTCTGGCTACAGGTGTACTCCATATTCCATCATGTATTACTAGACAGATTTGTGAGGTAAAGAAGACAGGGCACAACCTCTGGCTATAGGTGTACTCCATATTCCATCATGTATTACTAGACAGATTTGTAAGGTAAAGAAGACAGGGCACAACCTCTGGCTACAGGTGTACTCCATATTCCATCATGTATTACTAGACAGATTTGTGAGGTAAAGAAGACAGGGCACAACCTCTGGCTATAGGTGTACTCCATATTCCATCATGTATTACTAGACAGATTTGTGAGATAAAGAAGACAGGGCACAACCTCTGGCTATAGGTGTACTCCATATTCCATCATGTATTACTAGACAGATTTGTGAGGTAAAGAAGACAGGGCACAACCTCTGGCTATAGGTGTAATCCATATTCCATCATGTATTACTAGACAGATTTGTGAGGTAAAGAAGACAGGGCACAACCTCTGGCTATAGGTGTACTCCATATTCCATCATGTATTACTAGACAGATTTGTGAGGTAAAGAAGACAGGGCACAACCTCTGGCTATAGGTGTAATCCATATTCCATCATGTATTACTAGACAGATTTGTGAGGTAAAGAAGACAGGGCACAACCTCTGGCTATAGGTGTACTCCATATTCCATCATGTATTACTAGACATATTTGTAAGGTAAAGAAGACAGGGCACAACCTCTGGCTACAGGTGTACTCCATATTCCATCATGTATTACTAGACAGATTTGTAAGGTAAAGAAGACAGGGCACAACCTCTGGCTACAGGTGTACTCCATATTCCATCATGTATTACTAGACAGATTTGTAAGGTAAAGAAGACAGGGCACAACCTCTGCTATAGGTGTAATCCATATTCCATCATGTATTACTAGACAGATTTGTGAGGTAAAGAAGGCAGGGCACAACCTCTGGCTATAGGTGTACTCCATATTCCATCATGTATTACTAGACAGATTTGTGAGGTAAAGAAGGCAGGGCACAACCTCTGGCTACAGGTGTACTCCATATTCCATCATGTATTACTAGACAGATTTGTAAGGTAAAGAAGACAGGGCACAACCTCTGGCTATAGGTGTACTCCATATTCCATCATGTATTACTAGACAGATTTGTGAGGTAAAGAAGACAGGGCACAACATCTGGCTACAGGTATACTCCATATTCCATCATGTATTACTAGACAGATTTGTGAGGTAAAGAAGACAGGGCACAACCTCTGGCTATAGGTGTACTCCATATTCCATCATGTATTACAAGACAGATTTGTGAGGTAAAGAAGACAGGGCACAACCTCTGGCTATAGGTGTACTCCATATTCCATCATGTATTACTAGACAGATTTGTAAGGTAAAGAAGACAGGGCACAACTTCTGGCTACAGGTGTACTCCATATTCCATCATGTATTACTAGACAGATTTGTAAGGTAAAGAAGACAGGGCACAACCTCTGGCTATAGGTGTACTCCATATTCCATCATGTATTACTAGACAGATTTGTGAGGTAAAGAAGACAGGGCACAACCTCTGGCTATAGGTGTACTCCATATTCCATCATGTATTACTAGACAGATTTGTGAGGTAAAGAAGACAGGGCACAACCTCTGGCTATAGGTGTACTCCATATTCCATCATGTATTACTAGACAGATTTGTGAGATAAAGAAGACAGGGCACAACCTCTGGCTATAGGTGTACTCCATATTCCATCATGTATTACTAGACAGATTTGTCAGGTAAAGAAGACAGGGCACAACCTCTGGGTATAGGTGTAATCCATATTCTATCATGTATTACTAGACAGATTTGTGAGGTAAAGAAGACAGGGCACAACCTCTGGCTATAGGTGTACTCCATATTCCATCATGTATTACTAGACAGATTTGTAAGGTAAAGAAGACAGGGCACAACCTCTGGCTATAGGTGTAATCCATATTCCATCATGTATTACTAGACAGATTTGTGAGGTAAAGAAGACAGGGCACAACCTCTGGCTATAGGTGTACTCCATATTCCATCATGTATTACTAGACAGATTTGTAAGGTAAAGAAGACAGGGCACAACCTCTGGCTACAGGTGTACTCCATATTCCATCATGTATTACTAGACAGATTTGTAAGGTAAAGAAGACAGGGCACAACCTCTGGCTACAGGTGTACTCCATATTCCATCATGTATTACTAGACAGATTTGTAAGGTAAAGAAGACAGGGCACAACCTCTGCTATAGGTGTAATCCATATTCCATCATGTATTACTAGACAGATTTGTGAGGTAAAGAAGGCAGGGCACAACCTCTGGCTATAGGTGTACTCCATATTCCATCATGTATTACTAGACAGATTTGTAAGGTAAAGAAGGCAGGGCACAACCTCTGGCTACAGGTGTACTCCATATTCCATCATGTATTACTAGACAGATTTGTAAGGTAAAGAAGACAGGGCACAACCTCTGGCTATAGGTGTACTCCATATTCCATCATGTATTACTAGACAGATTTGTGAGGTAAAGAAGACAGGGCACAACCTCTGGCTATAGGTGTAATCCATATTCCATCATGTATTACTAGACAGATTTGTGAGGTAAAGAAGACAGGGCACAACCTTTGGCTATAGGTGTACGCCATATTCCATCATGTATTACTAGACAGATTTGTAAGGTAAAGAAGACAGGGCACAACCTCTGGCTATAGGTGTACTCCATATTCCATCATGTATTACTAGACAGATTTGTAAGATAAAGAAGACAGGGCACAACCTCTGGCTACAGGTGTACTCCATATTCCATCATGTATTACTAGACAGATTTGTAAGATAAAGAAGGCAGGGCACAACCTCTGGCTACAGGTGTACTCCATATTCCATCATGTATTACTAGACAGATTCAGCGATTTCCTGGCTGTTATAGTATTCATGATATTACCCATTATCTGGCCTCTCCTTAACTGCGCCAAGCTGCCCCGTGTACGGGGTACGTTGGCGCACCCCCATGGGTATGTTGGCGCATTCTATTAAATACATCAAAATGGTTAGCAAACAATCATTTATTTCCCCCCGAAGCACTGGACAGACTTAGCATCGGCCGTCAAACATCGGCCGTCAAACATCGGCTGTCAAACATCAGTCACAATTGTGACATTATATAACACCGGTCACTCGCACTGCATTCTTCGTGTGACCGTCAGTTACACGCAGTTCATTCGACCAACTTTGTGCCCGAACTTATTATTGTCAAATGTCACCCGGGGGGGGGGGGGGGGGAGACGTCGTCGATTGTCTGAGCTTCACCGATGGGTCAGGCTTCAATACCGACTCGGGCGACATCTTACGTTACTTTGGGGTTTGGGATTAATGCTGTATTGCATTAATTTGCTTGGAAACAGAGACAGGAAGCGACAGTGAATTACTTATGTATTGTCACAATACCGTAGAAATAACTATAGTTAGATATCTTCAATAGGGAACGCTTAACGGTTTTTTATTATCTTACATCTAAAGACCCGCAGTGAGACCGCGTTGTACCGCGTTGTATCCCGTTGTACCCCGTTCTACCCCGCTCTACCCCGTTCTACCCCATTCTACCGCGTTGTACCCCGTCATCAGTAAGACGTAATTGGCCCCGGTGCCACGTAACGGCGTGTCGACGTCGCCCCGTTGATGCCCGGCTACGTTTACCGCCGGACACTCAGCCTTCAGGGAGCGTTTAATCTGCCTCCTAAATGACGGACTTCCCCGCCAGTCGCTACACGCTATGATCACCGGCGCATCACAAGACAAACGATCTCGGGGTCATTTGCAGGAGACGACGGCGATTTGACGCTTTATGTTTTATTAACGGCCCATAAATTGACCGGCACTGCATTCCGTTTGACGGGTAAATAGAGGCACTAACCCTACCTGGCCGGGAACACGCGCGGCCGTTTAGCGGCATGCCGTTTATGTGGCGACACGCACACGAACCTTACAACAAGTTCTTGAGAATATGATCAACATTTACCGATCTTAAATTAATATAGCATCGTATTTCATATACATTTATATAGTCATTATAAGTATCCTTTGTAATGTGTGTGTGTGTGTGTGTGCGTGCGTGCGTGCGTGCGTGCGTGCGTTCGTGCGTGCGTGCGTGCGTGCGTGCGTGCGTGCGTGCGTGCGTGCGTGCGTGCGTGCGTGCGTGCGTGCGTGCGTGTATATATATAATTTTTACAAAGGAAACGGGCACCATTTTAAGCGTGGTTTGGAAGTTGTAAGCGGGGTTCGTAAGCGGGGTTTGTAAGCGGGGTTCGTAAGCGGGGTTCGTAAGTGGGGTATGTTAGTGTGGTAGATTAGCCACGACGCGTTAAGGCAGCGCCTTCCTCGCTGGGACGACACGACACTGCGCGGTCTGTGTACAAAGCTATATAGCATGTTAATTAGTTGATCATTGATTACAATTTATTCCATACACGATGGACCACACACGATGTTTTTGGATTTGTTTTTATGAAAGTGGTTATAACCGATCATAGGTGTGTACGTGTCAACTAAATATTTATTTGGCGTCGGTCACCCTGTAAGGGTCTTAACCCCGTGACCTGGGTTATTAAAAGGCCTATTTGCAGTAGCGAATATACAATAAGCAAATATTCAATAGTAACAGAATATTAGCAACACCCGAATCTCTCACAGTTTATTTTAGACATTTTATTATTAGTGTTTCTAAGATGTTGTAACGATTTAGGAAAACATGAGTTTATTATATCTACTATATACCTGAATACTATTTTGTGTGAACTAAATAAATGCGACATAAAACAATTATTTCTTCATTTCATAAAATGAAATGTGAAACGTGTCAATGACGTACACATTAAATAAAGCAGTCATTCAGAGCATTCCGAAATCACTATGTGCGTACTCACCAGCAACTTTTGATTTTGAACACTCAGATGCCATGCGTTCATCATCCATTACAGGCCTATTGAACACCTGTTAGTGTTCAGGTTTTGAAAACTTTTAGATGTTTAAAAAATAAAATGGTGTTCTATTCCTTGATTTAGAACGCTTAAATGTGTTCATTATCTGTTACAATTTAGTGTTCATGTTAGTGTTCATTTAATTAACACTTTTGTTTAGTGTGTATATATATATATATATATGGGCATTATTCAATTAAAATAATCGTCGAATATTTTGTTTCCTACCAAGCCGTTTTGACATACTCTCTGTCTGTGTCACGACGGTGTTCTGACATACTCTCTGTCTGTGTCACGAATGCGTTCTAGCATACTCTCTGTCTGTGTCACGACGGCGTTCTGACATACTCTCTGTCTGTGTCACGACGGTGTTCTGACATACTCTCTGTCTGTATCACGACGGTGTTCTGACATACTCTCTGTCTGTGTCACGACGGTGTTCTGACATACTCTCTGTCTGTGTCACGACGGTGTTCTGACATACTCTCTGTCTGTGTCACGACGGCGTTCTGACATACTCTCTGTCTGTGTCACGACGGCGTTCTGACATACTCTCTGTCTGTGTCACGACGGTGTTCTGACATACTCTCTGTCTGTGTCACGACGGCGTTCTGACATACTCTCTGTCTGTGTCACGACGGCGTTCTAACATACTCTCTATCTGTGTCACGACGGTGTTCTGACATACTCTCTGTCTGTGTCACGACGGTGTTCTGACATACTCTCTGTCTGTGTCACGACGGTGTTCTGACATACTCTCTGTCTGTATCACGACGGTGTTCTGACATACTCTCTGTCTGTGTCACGACGGTGTTCTGACATACTCTCTGTCTGTGTCACGACGGCGTTCTGACATACTCTCTGTCTGTGTCACGACGGCGTTCTGACATACTCTCTGTCTGTGTCACGACGGTGTTCTGACATACTCTCTGTCTGTGTCACGACGGCGTTCTGACATACTCTCTGTCTGTGTCACGACGGCGTTCTAACATACTCTCTATCTGTGTCACGACGGTGTTCTGACATACTCTCTGTCTGTGTCACGACGGTGTTCTGACATACTCTCTGTCTGTGTCACGACGGTGTTCTGACATACTCTCTGTCTGTGTCACGACGGCGTTCTAACATACTCTCTATCTGTGTCACGACGGTGTTCTGACATACTCTCTGTCTGTGTCACGACGGTGTTCTGACATACTCTCTGTCTGTGTCACGACGGTGTTCTGACATACTCTCTGTCTGTGTCACGACAACGTTCTGACAGCCCTAATTAGACTCAGACTCAGACTCAGACTCAGACTCATTTATTTTGACCAAGTAAATGTAATACAATCGACATATAAACAAAGTAAATAAAATAAATGGTCACGGAGACTCCCATTAAGACATTGAGTATGTCGCTATCATGGGAGCCACCACTGGTTTAGTCAAGCAATTGAAAATATTATATTAAAAATTAAGAATACAAGTGATAGCAATAATAAAAGTACTAAGTTTATAATTATATAATAATCATATATATATATATATGTATAAACTATATGTATATAAGCATATCCATGTACATATATGCATATGTATGGCTGCCTACAAGATATACCTACATATTAATTACACAAATAAATAACTATACACGTATGCCCTGATTTCGGCAAATGTAACAATTTGTTTTGGTACAGTTGTATTCATAATTACCAAGAAGATATTGTTTTATGTAACTGGAGAAACCATATAGACTATGAGTATGGACTTTGTCAGTAATATCATTTGGACTATTGTTAACAGTTCTAATCATGCTGTATCTAATACATTTGTTTGCGAAAACATGATTATTTCTTGACATAAATAAGCGATTTTTGTCTCGTGTGTCATATTGATGTATTTCAAAAGTGTTAGTATAAGGTATATTATAAAAATATTCAGGTAGTTGTTTATTTATTAATTTATGATAAAACTTAAGTTCTTGTAGCTTGTAGATGTCACTGACCTTTAATAATTTGAGTTCTTTATAAATAGGAGCAGTGTGTGCATTATATTTACTTAACGTGATTATTCTAATTGCTTTTTTCTGAAGTATAAATATGCGTTGCGTTTGATACCCCCATGCCAATATACCATAGTTTATATGAGGTAATATGATAGAATTGTACATTGTCCTTAGAATATGCTGTGGTAAAAAATGTGTCAGTTTTTTTAGAATTCCAGTGGTTCTAGATATTTTGTATGCTACTTTGTTTATGTGACTGTCCCAGTTCAAGTGATTATTTAATGTGATGCCCAAAAAGTTGAAGTTATTTACATATTCAATTACAGTTCCATTTACTAATAGCACAGGCTTTTCTACTTTCTTTTGTGGCATATGAAAAATCATAGCTTTAGTTTTGTCAACATTTAGAGCAAGTTTGTTTACGTTAAGCCAGTCACATATCTTGTTTAGTTCTTCGTTTATATTGTTATTTAAGTCACCGGGTCGATTAAAGACAATTAGCATGTGTAGAATGTTCACAATAAATTGACAACTTTGCTAGACCAGTTTGTTTAACCATAGTTTAACCATGTTTAACCTTAGTTTGTTTAACCATAGTTTAACCATGTTTAACCTTAGTTTGTTTAACCATAGTTTAACCATGTTTAACCTTTTACCATTCTTCATTCAAACCAGCAACTGCTGTTGCCGCAGTAGAAGTCATGCCTCAGTTAGATTTCCTGGTGGGTTATACAGGCCAAGTAAGTTTGGATATTGGTAGTTTTTTTAACATCATATGATGTGACATAAGTGCATTTGAGCAGGGATATTGCCAGGTTTGCTGGTGGAAGCTGTTTAGAGTGAAATGGTGGATTTTTTGATGATTTTAATAGGCGAAAGGATATTTAGGATTTGTTGGCCACCAGACACGTGTAGCTGTAATTCATGGTAATGTTGGTTAACATTGGCGGGTATCGTCGTACACACAGCAATTTTGCAAGAGCTATAAACTTTTTACAAAACTCGACTAGCATGTCAATGCGACGATGACAGCGGCAGGTAAAACGTTTTTTTTATGGTCATGTTTTCTTAGAATCATGCCAAATGTTAACATGGCCACCAATGGGAATGTCAACTGTAGACTGAATCCAGTTGGCACAATGTCGTCGCTAAACATTCAAAAACCGACCATTCGCCTCGCGTGTGATTGGCATCTGTCAATCAAAGCGTTTATCAATCACGACATCAGGCCGCTGTTCATTCCACGGCGCCCCGCCCATCGCACCCACCCCCCGCGCCCTCGGCGGATCCAATCAATAACCCTTCGAGTGACACCTCGTTAGGCGTCTCAGGCAGTCAGCACCGCGTTTGATTGGCCGGCGCCGGCTTCTCCCAGCATGCCGTGCGCGAGGCCCGAGTCGACAGAAAGTAAATACGTCTAGTCGGGGTGACGGGTGATCTACTTGTGACTGCCACCGTTTAAACTGCTGTGTGTTCGCTCTGTAGCGATATGGACGCGCGCTGACGACAACAACAACAACTGCTACTAGGACTACAACTACGATGATGATGAACAGTCCGGTGATGAGTACCTTCAGCCCGGCGCTGGCACGCATGCATGTCGGAATGCCGTGCACGCCGGCTGTCCACTACCTCGGGTTCGGCGGGTCGCTGCCGTTCGCCCCTCTCCCGGCCTACCTGACCCAACCAGCCGGTGGGAGCCGGGACTTCTTCCCACGTCTGCCCTCCTTCCCGGACTACGCTCGCGCCCAGTCCCAGTTCTCTGTCGATGGCATCCTTGGGAAACATGGACTGGGAGACGACAAGGACAATACGTCCATAAACGGTGACAGAGACGTTAAACTCGCAGGTAAGACACTTGTCCTTATTGCCTACTACTATTGTACATACTTTAGAATATACACTAAATATACACTAAATTTAAGGCACAGGAATGCAGGTGTTTGTGTTACCACATATTTCACGAAAACAAATTATAATCGTATTCCTAATTAATTCATAAGGACATCTTCACATTTACTTAAGTAATCAATAAAATGTTTCAATAAGTCTATATATATATACATTAAACTCACATAATTATATATATATATATATATATATTCATATATATATATTCATATATATATATATTCATATATATATATATTCATATATATATATATATATATATATATATATATATATATATATATATATATATATATATATATATATATATATATATATATATATATATATATATATATATATATATATATATATATGGTAAAAAAAAATTACTACTTGCTTAACAGCATATCATTTTCAATGTCATTTGTTGTCGCACAATCAAACTAAAGCACGTACAGTCTGCACTAAACTAAAGCACGTACAGTCTGCACTATTATTTCAGTTCGTTCAATTCATATTTACACAAATTACAAGCTCAGTTATGCATACGTTTTGCACAAATGTAACATCAAATAAAAAAAATAAAAATACCATAGACTTTATTTTTGTATATATATATATTTGTATATATATATATATATATATATATATATATATATATATATATATATATATATATATATATATATATATATATATATATATATATATATATATATATATATATATATATATATATATATATATATATATACAAACATATATATATACAAAAATAAAGTCTATGGTATTTTTTTTATATATTTTTATTTGATGTTACATTTGATGTTACATATATATATATATATATATATATATATATATATATATATATATATATATATATATATATATATATATATATATATATATATATATATATATATACTGCGATGTTGTAATAATATAAGCCATGATTAAAACATGTCACAAATATTTTAATCTGCATACCAGAAATAATGTCGGAAGTAAAACACTGTATATATCATTTAATTTTTATTTCACGACACACACACACACACACACACACACACACACACACACACACACACACACACACACACACACACACACACACACACACACACACACACACACACACACACACACACACACACACACACACACACACACACACACACGTGAATGCGTGAACATGTTGGCTTGTTTGAAGTGTGAACATGTTGGCTTGTTTATCAGTCATTTTAACATTTATTTTAATGATCAATCTGAAAATGTGTATGTCTACATAAACTGGTAATAATATAACAACGTCCGTGTTGTTGTTAAACAGTTGTGCGTAGTTAAGCAGCTGTTAGCAGCAGCATTTGCTCAAATACAGTGTAATTAGTATAATGTATTATAATAAGAATTCATTTATAATTTGCATTGACTAACACATCAAACATTAAGCTAAAGTAAATGAAAATAACATCAAGTTCAAATATATAATAATAACACCATAAAGTAAAGTAAACTGATGATAAATTAAATTTTAAAAAAATAATAGGAATTCCATTATAATAAAAACAAATGAAAATAAATTATAATAACATTAAAATAAATTATTATAAATCCGCAGTAGGATTACATACATACAAAAAGTGCCGAAGTTATGTAATATGGGCAGTATTTAGTCATTGCGTGGAGCGGACGGCGATTGATCTGCCACAGAATCAGGCGTTATACAGCGTCAGTTATCGTCTATGGAGCACTGTTCCACTGGTCTTTGATCGATCAACAGTCGCACGCTGACACCGGCCATTCCGAATGGGGCGAAACCCGAGCGATGGACGCTTGTTTTGAAGCTCTGCGCCGCGTCTTTGTCATAAAGTGGGAAATAATTGATAACTGAAAGTGAAGCGTCAAAGCGTCGGCCACTTCGTCTGTCTTCGCGCATTACGCTCGCTCGAGTCGGCGACATCTCGGGCAGAAACGGCTCGAGACGGACGCCTAAACATGCCGTGTCTACGTCGGACGCACGTCTAGTCCGCGAAAGCTAACTCTAGAAACAGCGGGGCGATTGGGACACTAGCAGGGCTATTGGGCCACTAGTGGGGTGATTGGGCCACTAGCGAGGCGATTGGACCACTAGTGGGCTACAAACAGGGAAACTGGGCTTGATTCGATGCGTTATTCGTCTTTGAGATCATCGAAAAGACTGTTTACATTTTGGACAAATACAACGACTTGTGTACTTTATAAATAGCGATTATTTCGTTGCCTACATATTTTTGTTTTGCGCGAACCTGTCTTAGCACAGTTAATAATATTCAACGTATCGTGTAAAATTCCTTTCTAGGCTTCCTCTTGAGAAGTTGCGATATGTCTTTGGCCAAGTGATTGTGTGTGGAGGTTGAACACGCGTGATTTGATTGCCCCGTCCATAAATTACAACGTAGCAATTTAGCGACTGAAAAACACATCATTATAAATGTGTAAAGTAGTAGCGGAGAGATTTACGCCGTCGACAACTGCGGCGTTCATTAAAGAATGTAATGTGCCTTACCAGCGCTGTACAAATTGAATCTGGCGCCCACGCTCGCACGTACACGCGCACGTACACGCGTGTACACGCACGGCCACCGTCGACGAGACGTGGAACCACTATTAACACTACCCGGGTAGTTTGGGCATTGTGACTGACGGAATAAAACGGCGATCATAAGTTCGTCAAGGAAACGGTTAATGGCGACGGCGCTATAACTGCCTGACTACTTACAAAGAACTTCACTTGGCGCGGCCCAGGCAGACGTCGCACAACAGCCGCCGCCCGCCCTGGACGCCGTAAACACTCGATCGTCTATTATCTATTTGGAGGCTTCATTAACGTTTGTTTACAAGTATCAAACAACAATACAATTACTAACAGAATGAGTAGAGCCTGACCAAAATTTGCATGAAAACATATACATAAACGTATGCGTAAATATTATGCCATAATAAAGTAACAGTGTATAGTAATAGTATTATTTGGTAACGGCGGCAGCGGTAGTAGTAGTAGTAGTAGTAGTAGTAGTAGTAGTAGTAGTAGTAGTAGTAGTAGTAGTAGTAGTAGTAGTAGTAGTAGTAGTAGTAGTAGTAGTAGTAGTAGTAGTAGTAGTAGTAGTAGTAGTAGAAGCAGCAGCGGGCCAGTAGCGTGTAGCGGTAGTTCTTTTCCACAGTTGTATTATCGGTGCCACTTACTCCAGACGTTTGGAAGCTGTAACTAATATTACATATTATTCATAGCCGCTATTTCTGCAACGTACACGTATTTGTAACGTACATGACATTGTAACATACACGTCTTTATAACATACATGTCACTGTGTGCAGACTCTGCCGACGACCTGTGCGACGCGCAGGGGGCGAAGCGTCGACGGACGCGGACTAACTTCAGCGGCTGGCAGCTGGAGGCGCTGGAGGCCGCCTTTCAGGACAGTCACTACCCGGACGTGTTCATGCGGGAGGCGCTCGCCCTCAAACTCGACCTCGCCGAGTCACGGATACAGGTGAGAGCTCACTATGTGTCCACCATCGACCAGTTGCATGCGTGTTGGTCAGTTAGAGTATCCGTGACCAGTGCACATGCACGGTTTGTATACAGGACTGTTCTGTGCTTCCCGCGTCGTCGACAAATCGCCCAGATCCAAATCCGTCGTTTTGTTGTATATTTCATATCCGTGATTTTTTCAATTATAAGTTTTGATCCGTGACGCGTGTCCAAGCGACAGGTTGTCTGGGTTTGTGAAGGCCTGATTAGTGAAGGTCGTCTCATCTGGCGGGGTAAATAATGTCACGTCTGCGTCAAATAATTACATTAAAAACCTGCATGCAAATTATATACGACCGTATAGTTATTATACTATAATAGCTGCTTGTGGTAATCGTGATAACATCATTACCCTCCCCCCCACGAGGGCACACAAAACCAGCCGCAGTGAGCGAGGTCAGCTTGCACCAGCAGGGACTGCGTGGAACCTGTACCAAAGTCTCACGACTGACGGACTCAACCGGCGACTTATTGTTTTGAGTTCCAATGGTTATTTAATCTGACTATGTTATCTTTCCTGTCCTTCACAGACCCGTCATTACAGCGTACACTTGCCTCCTGACCCATTACAGCGTACACTTGCCTCCCGACCCATTACAGCATACACTTGCCTCCTGACCCATTACAGCGTACACTTGCCTCCCATTGAATTGTGTTTGCTTATGTGGTTAATATTTCATTTCGGGGTAATGATCCATTACAGGGTTGTGATCAACTAAGGGGTAGTTCTCCATTATGGCGTAGTGATCCACTAAGGGGTAGTGATCCATTATGGGGTAGTGATCCACTAAGGGGTAGTTCTCCATTATGGCGTAGTGAACAACTAAGGGGCAGTGATCCATTACGGGGTAGTGATCCACTAAGGGGTAATTCTCCATTATGGGGTAGTGATCCACTAAGGGGCAGTGATCCATTACGGGGTAGTGATCCACTAAGGGGTAGTTCTCCATTATGGCGTAGTGATCAACTAAGGGGCAGTGATCCATTACGGGGTAGTGATCCACTAAGGGGTAATTCTCTATTATGGCGTAGTGATCAACTAAGGGGCAGTGATCCATTACGGGGTAGTGATCCACTAAGGGGTAGTTCTCCATTATGGCGTAGTGATCCACTAAGGGGTAGTGATCCATTATGGGGTAGTGATCCACTAAGGGGTAGTGATCTACTACCATCGTGCATAGTGGACATTTGCAAGTGGACATTTGATGAGAGGGTAATTAAACCACGACCCCGGCGATTGTATCAGTAGTGGACAGGCTATTATCGTGAGCGGGCAATCAGTCGCCTTTCTCACTGACCACCGGTCATCAAGTCCAACGCTGCAGGCGATTTGTTGTCGATCGACGTGACGTCACACAGTGGACTGGTGAACTGACGTCAGTTTGTCGATGGTCTAGCGATAGTTCTGGCGGCAGTGCGCGGGTCCGTGAGTCCGCGGGTCCGCGGGTCCGTGAGTCCGCGGGTCCGTGAGTCCGCGGGTCCGTGAGTCCGCGGGTCCGTGAGTCCGTGAATCCGATGTGGATAAGACTCGACATACGGACGTACGTTAGACGGATATAATTTTGGGGGAGTATTAATTATTGTAATTATTTTGGCTGTTCACTTATGATCCTTTCATTTTGAAAGACGACTAACTGCTTAAGCATTATCGCACAATGCAAGTGTGTCTGTCATTCAGAAGAATAGTATATATAATATTTGTTAATAGTTTCATACATCAGTATATTCCATATATATGATTCGATTAGTGCGCTGTAGTTTGAGCCCCGGGCACTAGAGCGAGCGTGAAAGCATGCCAGGTCTAACCGTATTGACGCTGTCTTTTTACAAACGCTGAAACCATTTCGTGGCAGTTACACGTGGCCCGTGTATCGTAAATAAGCCTGATCTCAGCGCCGCGGGCAGCTCACGCAGACACAGTACACAGTGACTGAAGGCTGCAATTAAAATCCAATCTATCAAGTACTTGATTGGCTATTTAGATATCACATTCGGGGGCCGTTTTTTTTGGGGGAAAAAAATCTTTGTTCCCGGTCGACGTGCTCGAACTGTTAGCGACGCAGTGGCGCGGGAATGCCTGTCCACATCTCTCGGGCTCCAGTGTACAGTATACCTTTCGCCACCATATTGTACAGTACACCTCCCGCCACCATATTGATATGGTTAAATGATTGAACTAAAAACAGGTTTCCCCAACACTATTTCCACAACAAAGTATATATATATTTATATATATATATATATATATATATATATATATATATATATATATATATATATATATATATATATATATATATATAAATATATATATATATATATATATATATATATATATATATATATATATATATATATATATATATATATATATATATATATATATATATATATATATATATATATATATTATATATATATATATATATATATATATATACACACACACGCACACACACACGCACGCACATATATATATACTTGTATATATATACAGGTGTATATATGCGTAGTATGACGTCGTGACGTCACCGACAGTGGCAGTGTGTGTGTAGGCCATGATCTCACAGAATGTCAATACAGCAACACTCTATAGAACACTGTGAGTCACTGAGTGTCTCGTTGCTGCCACACAGGTCTTAATTAATATTTCAATTGAGGAGAAAAGGAATTTGAATGCCACTACATCCACGGCAACTGCACATGTACACATAGTATATAGTATAGAACATTTACAACGTACCACGCAACAGACTAACTGCTAAATTATTAAATTACTAACTAACTAACGGAAGTTTAAACATTGACGCTATAAACTGTTTAGCTTTTCACAAAACGTAGTGAGAATTGCGTGTGCTGTACGTGCCTGGTTTATTAAATGTGTGCTGTACGTGCCTGGTTTAATAAATGTGTGCTGTACGTGCCTGATTTATTAAATGTGTGCTGTACGTGCCTGGTTTATTAAATGTCTGCTATACGTGCCTGGTTTATTAAATGTGTGCTGTACGTGCCTGTTTATTAAATGTGTGCTGTACGTGCCTGTTTATTAAATGTGTGCTGTACGTGCCTGTTTATTAAATTTGTGCTGTACGTGCCTGTTTATTAAATGTGCGCTGTACGTGCCTGTTTATTAAATGGGTGCTGTACGTGCCTGTTTATTAAATGTGTGCTGTACGTGCCTGTTTATTAAATGTGCGCTGTACGTGCCTGTTTATTAAATGTGTGCTGTACGTGCCTGTTTATTAAATGTGTGCTGTACGTGCCTGTTTATTAAATGTGTGCTATACGTGCCTGTTTACTAAATGTGTGCTGTACGTGCCTGTTTATTAAATGTGTGCTGTACGTGCCTGTTTATTAAATGGGTGCTGTACGTGCCTGTTTATTAAATGTGTGCTATACGTGCCTGTTTATTAAATGTGTGCTGTACGTGCCTGTTTACTAAATGTGTGCTGTACGTGCCTGTTTATTAAATGGGTGCTGTACGTGCCTGTTTATTAAATGTGTGCTGTACGTGCCTGATTATTAAATGTGCGCTGTACGTGCCTGTTTATTAAATGTGTGCTATACGTGCCTGTTTATTAAATGTGTGCTGTACGTGCCTGTTTATTAAATGTGTGCTGTACGTGCCTGTTTATTAAATGTGTGCTGTTCGTGCCTGTTTATTAAATGTGTGCTGTACGTGCCTGTTTATTAAATGTGTGCTGTACGTGCCTGTTTGTTAAATGTGTGCTATACGTGCCTGTTTATTAAATGTGTGCTGTACGTGCCTGTTTATTAAATGTGTGCTGTACGTGCCTGTTTATTAAATGTGTGCTGTACGTGCCTGTTTATTTAATGTGTGCTGTACGTGCCTGGTTTATTAAATGGTCATTGACCGGTGTTGATCCATTTTAAGTTAACTAAACCTTTTTTGCAAAATAATGTGTGATTTAATATACTGTCTGTCGTATTCCATTTTTATATTTATATACTAAATCCGCGAGTTATACATTGTTCATAAACACAATATTTCACTTCCCTGAGACATCGAACGTGGTTTATACGTGACACTGCACGGACGTACATGACACTGCACGGACGTACATGACACTGCACGGACGTACATGACACTGCACGGAAGTCGTGTCATCGACATCGCCTGGTAACAGGAACACGCCAGAAATATGCTTTTAAAATATAACTAATGAAAATGTCATTGATGAATAAACATCTAGAATATTCATAATCACATTAAACAAAAACACGAATAAATGATTAAAATAATAAACCCAGGAAACGTTTCTCAAAATCTTATACTATAGCTGTTTAGTGTAAAGTATGTCTGCCACCCACATCACGCATACTATAGCTGTTTAGTGTAAAGTATGTCTGCCACCCACATCACGCATACTATAGCTATTTAGTGTAAAGTATGTCTGCCACCCACATCACGCATACTATAGCTGTTTAGTGTAAAGTATGTCTGCCACCCACATCACGCATACTATAGCTATTTAGTGTAAAGTATGTCTGCCACCCACATCACGCATACTATAGCTGTTTAGTGTAAAGTATGTCTGCCACCCACATCACGCATACTATAGCTATTTAGTGTAAAGTATGTCTGCCACCCACATCACGTACAGGGCCACACACTATAGTTACACCGTGATTTGTGCATCGGACAAAACTTTTCAAAAGTATATGTCCCGTCCTGGTGTGTCTGTTTTTAAAACGTTATACAATGACACGGTTGTAAACTGTTTTAATAAATTAAAGCAGTGTATCGGTATGTTATAACATACTCTTTACGTTCGCCTGTGTGTATCGGTGTGTTATAACATACTGTTTACGTTCGCCTGTGTGTATTGGTGTGTTATAACATACTCTTTACGTTCGCCTGTGTGTATTGTCTAAGGAGCAGACACTGTTTGATGTGACGTGTGGGGAGCTGTGTGCGACAACGAACAAAGCTGTTCGGTGGCCAGATAAGTGTGTAACTGCAGTGACATTGGTGTGTGCCATATGTTGACGTCAATTCGTCCATTTCACGTCGTCTCGGCGACGTATCAGTCACTCGACAGATGGCGTTGTCAGTCGCCGAGTGATGTCTCGGGGACGGTCGCTTTGTCGCACCCCGGGACCAGTCCGCCCTTGAAGGCATAAAGGCGCTGTCGAGCTAGGAACACTTTATAAATGTCCGTGCTCCGAAAGAAAGCAACCGGCGTTGATCGCTAGAGCAACTGGGGGGTCAAATTATTCCTGATAATGGCTTTGAATTTGATAAATCGTGTCCGGTGTAGGCAAAGCGTATGTTGCTGAGCGTGTGGTGTTGAGCGGCAGTCTTTGATTGACCATGAAATATGAGCCATAAACCAACGCTATTGTCCGCAGTTGATTGGCAACATCGATGTTTTCAAATTTGGTTACCGTTTAATTGCCTCTAGTTATACGTTCGATGCTACGTTTATATTGCACTAGATAAGTGCGTGCGTGCGTGCGTGCATGCATGAGTGCGTGAGTGCGAGCGTGCGTGCGGGCGGGCGAGCGGGCGGGTGGGTGAGATCGAAGCGACCTATCTGTGCACCATGTAGTCCCTCTAACGTGAGGTTTGATTGCGCGCCGTGCCGCTGAGAGGAAGACGTGTCATCCGTCGCAGCGCTAATTCAATTCCCCTGGCGTCACGCTGCTGCTCATTCGCCGCTCGTTGTGTGCAGATCTGTCGTAAATGGAGACCGTTAGACAATACAACAGGCAGATCCGAATTGAATCAACTCACGCGCCGCTAGTTTCTATTATCTGGCGTCGTGGAGCCCGTGTCACAAACTGGCGACGTGTGTAAGCGGCAGTCCAGCCAAGAGCTGCCATCGACGCACGCAGATGGCGCAGCATTAAATCCCGTCGCATTCTCACCACCCCCGCGCCGCGTTACCCCCGAGGGGAGTATCAATATTGCATTATTGCATTATTCAACGTCGACACGAGACATGATAGTGCAACAAGACATCGACAAACGTATTCCTTTCTCACTTGTATAAAGATAACGTGTCGCGAGACTGCCTTCGTGCGACCAGTGACCACCACTCTCATAGACCGACCACTCGCTTATAGTCAGTACTCGATCCCGCACAACGAGAGCACACCGTCGACCTGACGGGAATGACGTCGCGAATGGGGTAATTTTATCCGCAAACGTGGTTATTACGCCGTCAGTTTCACTTAGCGCGGCTCATCGTTTAAAATAAATTAGCCGTTGTTTAGCGGAACTCG